>JAYMTF010001643.1:0-22138 GCA_036897485.1 Pelargonium nanum | reverse complement strand
TTATTATTATTATTATTATTATTATTGGATCTAATTATAGTTGATAGTGTCCTAAATGATTATTCGAGAATGCTTCAAATAAAATCTATATTATTCAAAAGCAAATTTAAAACAGATAAAACATAAATTATTATAAACCAATCAATGTCTTTCAATTTCATTGGAAAAGTCTCATACTATTTTTTGGCATGTCTCTAATATTCTATTTTGACTTATAAATAAATTATATTACAATAAACCAACAACCATGCAATTTTTTGTGTCAAAATTGGTTTTGACTTCATAGGGGAGTTTTTTTTTATAATTTTTTATTTTTATGTAAGGTTGTTTGATTAAACAAAACAAGTTGCAAACTACTTCAAGTACAAATTGGATAATATAAAATTAAATAAATAATAGAGAGTGGGCTTGTAAAAGGCTCATTTAAAAAAAAATAGGCCCAATTAAACATTGGGCCAGACTTAGAGACATATAAACTCTTAATGCGATGACAAAAGTCCGGCCCAACCCATATTAGGATCACTTTTTAAAACCTCATTTTGTTCTTACACAAAACACAAGTGTTTTGATATATTTTTAATTTTGAAAAAACTCGGACGGATTTTATTTTTATTCTTATGAAGATATTATTGACAATTCGTGCATAGCAAACATAAATTTGATTAGTTCAAATAATAAGTTTATGTCATAAAACTAAACAAAAACGAGAAAAATTATGCAAACAAAGTAAAGAAACGATGACGAGTGATGAGAGAAGAAAATTTATGGAACAAAGACATATGCTATATTTTGAAGAAGAAGTCAAACTCATTTCGAGTTTGAATTAAGTACTTCTAATTTGAAACAAAATATTCGAACCAGAATCTGAATTGTTGCATTTATAGTTTTGTACTATATAGAGTTAACAATTTGAACCTGAATTCGCGAATATATAACACCCGACCGACCCGACTACCATTTTGGGTCGAACAAACCCGCACATTTTGTGACTAAAATTAAAATCCGACCTAAGTCGAAGCACTTTTGAGATGAAATCGAATATAGTCCAACAATTTAAAACCAATTTGTCAACTCTAATATGTTTTTTTTTGTGTGTAAACCACCGGTTTAATCCAATTCGGGGCTTAGTCACAGTTAAGACTACTCGCCCCTCCTAATAGATGTGTTTAGTGAAAATCGAACTTTAGATCTTTTCCCACAATCTCAGTCTGCGTTGCCAACTCTAATATGTTTGTCCAGAGCTAATGCCCATAATTTGGTACATGGCTAAATTAAATGTTGGTTTTGTGACGCACTATAATAGATAAGCCCTCGAATACACATTCAAATTACAGTTATATCCCCAAATCGCCACCACTTCACCTCCGTCAACCACCGCAGCAATGGCTTTCTCCGGCGGCCGATTCAAACAACTCCTCAAAAAGTACGGCACAGTAGCTCTCGGCGTCCACTTCTCCGTCTCCGCCGCCTCCATCACCGGCCTCTACGTCGCCATCAAGAACAACGCCGACGTCGAGTCCGTCTTCAACAAGCTCCACCTCCCCGGCGTCTTCTCCAAGGACTCTCCTCCTCCTCCTCCGCCGCCCGATCTCTCTCCTTCCTCCGAGTCCTTCGCCGACGAGACGCCTCTGGACGCAAATCCTCCTCCACCGGCGGTCGCGGAGAAGAAGAAGCTTCGCAACCGGACCGCGGAGCTCGCGGCGTCCAGCGGCGGCGCTTTAGCTCTCGCCGTGATCTGCAACAAGGCTCTGATTCCGATCCGCGTCCCGATCACGATCGCATTGACGCCGCCGATTGCGAGATTCTTAGCTCGGAGGAAGATCATCAAGTCCGGTGTGTGATTCTTCTTGATCTCTATTTATATTTTGTGAAGATCTAGGGTTTTGTTGTTGCTATGTTTATAGTATAGTACATGGATTCAACTGATGAGCTCTGGATTGTGATTAATTATTTAATTTTGTTGATATGTTACAATAAACCAACCAATTTAGCTCATGAACTAAATTGAGGCTGGTCGACTCGAAACTTAGCTCCATTTGCAGTTAGTTTATATGTATATGTATATATATTTGCTACAATTAGCTTCATATGCTTTCAATTTTTGTTCTGATGATGTGAAATTGATGGTGATAATACGAGTAAAATGAGTATTTTGAAGAAAACAAACGATAGATCACGAGTCATATATACGGCGAGATAGAACATTTTTAGTGAAATCTTACCGAGGAAATGTATATTGGAAGTACATTCGTGAAATGAAAGTATAGAGGAATATATGCAAATGAGGTTAAGTGTAACTGTGTAAGGTACTTAATAAAATAAAATAAAAATTGACAGGAAATGTAAATAATTTCATTAGGCTGAACGCCAAGAAGTGTAACCAAACCAACAAACTAAGCAACTAGCAAGATACCAAATACTAAGAACAGAAAAGAAACTAGAACCCAAATAAAAACCAATAGAACTCTCCTCCACACCTAACGGGACCCCTCAAGATGGATACCGAATCATAGAACAAATCAGTGGCACCGGTATAAACCTCCCCCCGATCTGTGAAATCGACATCACCTCACAAAAAGACACCCATTTGACCGATACAACTCCAACCTTACTGTCTAGTGATCCGGTCTTAACACGAAGCCTCGAGTCCTTGGTTTTCATGGATTTTGGCGAACCTGGGGACCCAGGATCGCCTCCGTCCCGTTTTTTGACCCTTCCAATGCTCAGAGCATCTCCACCTCTCCCTCCTCCTGTGTTAACCCACGCTTTCTCTCAAAAACTGCGACCGCTTTTTGTCCCGTTTCCTTTGCCTCCAGCACCACTGGTTGCCCATCAGCTACCACTGAATCTTCTTGCACTTCCCATTTTTTATTCAGCCCAGATCTGATCCACTGGGCTCTTATGCTGGTTTTCTTACCCCTTGGTGCCACTAAGGCCGGTCCAAACGGTCTCTCCACCCTCGGGTCTCTTATTGTTCTCATACGCTCACAATCTTTTTCCGAGTGATCTAAGCGACCACAAAAATAGCAAAATATTGGGACCTTCTCGTATTGGAATGACACAATATGGCTTCCCGAATCTGCTAGCTCCATCCGAGCTTTTCGCCTCAGGGGTCCGCAGATATCAAACCGGACTCGGATCCTAGCATAAGAACCCTAGCCTCCTCTGAAATTGAATGGTTCGGATTCAACATACTGGCCAATAACGTTCCCTAAATCTGAGCATATCCTCTCCGAGACATAGTGCATATGAATGCCTCTCACTTGGACTCATAAATCAAGCCAAAAATGCTCTCTGGTATACGGATTGTCCCCCGATCCCAGGCGCTCTAGCAGCAGGACCTTACCATTATACGTCCAAGGCCCCTGTAGGGTACTTAATAAAATTAATAAAATGTAACAAAATTATAAATATATTATATAAATATTTTGTTCAGTTCAAGTAACTGATAAAATATACATGTAAAATTGAAAACAGAATTGACATCAAAATATTCATTTTATAATCAATCTATAATCAGATAGTTACATAAAAATCGAACATAACCTTTGGGTTTGATTCTGTTTTAAATTTTATTTTGGAGTCTATATAGATGGTCATGCATTTTGCACATCTTGTTTTTATCAATTGAGCTACATAACAGAGAGTAGAACTTTCCTATAAACTTAAAATCACACACCACCGCATACATTCGGTAAGAGGTTCAAACCAAGATATCAAAGAGAATCAAAAGTGGTTAAATTGTTTGACCCAACAAAATCTTGGTTGTACATCTTATTTGTAGCCATTGATTTTGATTTTAAGAAATTCAATTTATAACCATTGATTGATAGAGCTTGGTGAGAGAACTTCTATAAATAGGCTTGTTATGCATATAAGAAAGATAGAAGGCTACCAAGCAAATGCTAATAAGAAACATGATATATTCTTTGACTCCATCTTTGTCTATTTTCTTAGTCTAAATATTGTTCTTGATTCATGTAACTTTTCAATTATTTTAAATTTTGTAACCTAAGGTACTTATGCTCTTAGTAGCATTTGGATTATGACTTTTAGTTTGGAATCTCGCATTTTCATTATATTCTCTTTGTTTTCGTAAAAAGCAAATCGTTTCTCACATCAGATAGATGAAGACAGATTGTATTCTTATTCTTTACACTCTCACATGAAATGTCTTATCGTTAAAACTGAAATCATCCGATTGGTCCTTTTATTTGTTTCCTTTATATTTTTAAAGAATGGTGTATTTCATTGTATATAATTAGTCTTATAAATAATTGTATATTCATGATATATAATTAGTGTTGACATGTGATGACATGCTAGTCATATGAATTATTTATTGAAATTCGATTGACACATTTGTAAAATAATTATTTAATATATTTTAAATTTTACGCCGTACCACTTAACAAAGAAAGCGATAGAAATTAACCGCAAAAACCATTTTGGATCCATGTTTGCAATTTCAAAAACTAATTTAGATTTTAAAAAAAATTAGAGACCAAATTGGATGCGAAAGTTTAGGAAACAAATTTTTTTTGGCTTAATATCTTTGTTATATATATAGAGAAGGAGGAATGTCTAAACAATGACATTTTATTGAGATGTCATCTAACCGTTAGTTTGAATAATTGTAATGAACTTATGTTATATTCAATAGTAATAAAAAAAAACTAAATATCCAACCAGAAAATATAAAATAACCTTTCAAATTTCAGCAACACATATTTCAGCTCAAACTTCTCTTCTTTTCATTTGATCCCCTTCTCTCTACGTATGTCAATGAACCACAAGGCTCAAACAAAATATTAACTTTGAAGGGTTCATGATGCATACAATTATTCGCGACCAAGTAAGGAAATACGAATAAACATTCGCGTATACTCTTTGCGAAGTCATATTCAATGATCCCGAACAAAACACAGCGTAAACAGTCAATGCAAAACCATTGAATACTTCCCGAACCCCAGGTAAAATATATGTAAGAAACTGTCCAACGCGGGATATTAGCAGCCAAATTCAAAATAATGTACTAGCTCGTAATTACTTGCTGCGCAAGAAAGTTTCCCCGCGACAAAACGGGTTCCCACTGATCCGCTCCCATAGTAGATGAGGCTTATAAAAGGTTTAAATCTATCGAACCACCTGCAATGTCAAAACAATTGAAGATACTTCTCAAAAATTAGTTGCAGATTGGTTTTAACGAAAAAGCCATTGAACATTTCAAAATCTATGGTTTCCCTCCTCCGACGAATTCAAAACTAAAAATGACGAAGTTAACAAATAAAGATGCATTATTCAATAAACTGATGTCGCCATCACGTTCACGACATCAACACAAAAATCGCCTAAAGTTCCTCTCAAGAAGTTGCATGGCATTAATACAAAAATAACCATAATCGAATAATAGAACACATAATTATGAACTATTCTTTGTGCTCAAGATTTTTTTATTTTGTACTGACTTTTATATGAAATTTTAAAGTAAAATGAAAGGCAAAAATGTCATTTAACATAACAGTCTTTACCCTATATATGTGAGTAAACAACATATTTTGCGGGTTCAAATGATATTTTTCGAACAATTTATGAGCACAAAAAGATTTAACTCCTTTCAAAATGATATCGGAACACCCCATATTGCACGAAAAGCCTTGACAACAATTAAGAGTTTCGGGAATATAAGGAAATGAACAAAACTGACCTTGAGAAATCTGGAGTTCGAGTTTTGAATCTTCTGCTACGATTGTTGCAGATGCTTGAATTCATTACAGTCGGCTCCAACTTCATTCAGTGCTACGAGAAGTTTCGGAACAATCTTAGCCAGCATCAGCTTGAAACCAACTGAGGTTGAATCTGCGGTTTTTTCATCGCTTACGGAGGCATCTTTAGTGAGCGAACCGATTAAGTAACCTTTCTTGTAAGCATCGCAGGCCTTGAGAATGTAATAACCGCGTTTTCTGAAGTGTTCTCTGATAAGCTCTTCGAAATTCTGAAATTAATATTACGATGATTAGTTTATAGCAATTTAGCAAATCTTCATAAACGGTGATAAATAAATTTGGGGTCAAACTTTTGGTTCTATCATGCAAAATTTGTTGGGTCGTGTTAAACGTGTCGTGTTTGTGTGGGTCGTGCAACAAACAGTCAACCCATCAGCACAACACGCGCACACAAATTGAGAACTCTATTAACCTATTATTTAAACAAAGAGTCAACCAAGAATATTAAACTAGAGAGCGTGGTATATCACCTTGGGAGGCTTCCGTATGAGATACATCATTGTCTTGCAATTCAGCAAAAACGTGTTTTCATTGTAGGACAGTGAATTTTTCTCTCCTTCAGCTGTCCCAACTTGCTTGTCGTACCCGGCTTCATTAAAATACGGCTTAGAATTTAGCACTAAACCTTGAAGTGAGACCAGGACCTGAAGGATGCTAGATGATGACGGATCCCAGACCTCGTTTCCTTTGCCAGTCCACGTATTCAGAAGACTCAGACACACCTTGCCTTCCTCGTACAAATTTGGGTTTACTCGCCAGCCACCAGAATGATAGTAAGCCGACTGCAACATGAAGACTCAGTCAGAGGATAAATGAAAACACGAGCACTTCTTCACATTAAACACAAATAAAACCATGCCTAATTGGGTTATATAGTATGGAGAGTTCTATGAATCAACGATTCGAGTTTAACAATTAACATCATGGGTAAAATGTTTATGCACCCCTTAAATTGTCATTTTTTCTAAATTTCGCCCATGTATCTTCTTTTTATCTAATTTTAAACCCTGAACCGAATGAAATCGTAGTTTTACCCCCATCAAGATTCTGACGTCGAAAACTTTTAACTTTATCATATTTTGGCGCAGGAATTCGAATTTTATTCTCTCCTAGTTTCTCAAATTTTCTTCTTCTAATTTAGCTAGCTTGAACTCTCTTTTTTCATCATCATAATCATCATCTTCTTCTAGGGGATGCAGGACTACTTTAATATCCATATTAATTACCGGTGGAACATTGGGGTACTCCAGTGGAAGGTGAAAGTCAAAGAAAAAGAGGCCATCTTGATAAGGCGTTCCATATGCCCCAACTATTACTGCCCTCAATAGATCCATGCGATCTTCGTAAGCTCGAACATAGATCCCATCTGTTCAAAAAGTATTGTTTGAGCCAAAAGTATGTAGGATGGTATATGTTCGACAAAATCCTGACATGATATTAGATATTCTGATAATTTCATGTGCTGCTTACCGGGTAGATTATTTTGAAGGATGCTCCAATCTTGGTTAACTTTTTTCAACCACTTCCTTCCATTGTTACTCTGCAAATTATTTATAATAAAAAAATTAAAAACTTCAAAACAAGGATGCAAAAAACATGAAAATAAATTCACAAAAACATTTCTTGCATTATTCATCATATTCAACACATTTTATTCCCTTAAGCCTACTGTTCCCCTTTGTGTAGCTTACTTTTGAATTATGATATCATAAATTGGATTAAGAGCCTTTCTAAAATGCCAAAATGTGACCTATCGTAAACTCGAGGAAGCGAAGGATAATAATTGAAATGCTTACCTGCCCATGTGCACCAAGAAAATAATGATCCAAAGGGTCTTTTGCTATGTCAAAGCGTTTAAAGCTGCAAGTCGCATCCTCAGAACTTGTCGAATCAGTTAGTTTTTCTGTTTCTATGTGGCAAAACGCTCCTGTTGCATCAACCAAATCAGGGGACTCTGCGGCAACCTCCACACCAGAATGATCAGTTACATTAGATTTCTGAGAGCTAGACTCATCATCATCCTCCTTAAAAATTGGTATCGCACGCTGGGATTCATCATCATTTTCAGCATTTGAATCCATATGTTTATGCCCTCGAGAAAATATTCCAGTCGCGAGTCTGGTAACAAACCCAAGTGCGGCTAAAGGTAGAGAGCGCGGTGTATTCCTCCCCGAATTATTGGCTTCACCCTCTTCAGCATCGGGATTTGTCTCGGTAGCATTTTGTAGCTCGAGCTCCTAAATCATCATTAGACCACATCAATTACTTCATCAACAAATGGATTACATAGATTAGAGAGTAAATATAAGATAATGTTGGGTCTTCAACTATCGGTTAAAAGCTTTTAGTTGAGTAGGTCCTCTACATGTGCCAGAGACTGATTGACCTAGAGGCTCCAAATTCAAGTCCTGCCGCCACCTTAATTACTAATATGATACAATTTCAGCACAAGCAAAAAGAAAGACTTGTGCATGGACCACGTGCATAGCGATAATGGGCGTGCCCGTGAGGGGATGTGTTCAAGTATAAAGTTAATATCGGATCTTCAACTAACAGTTTAAGGTTTTAGTTAAGTCGGTACTCGACATAAGCCTCGGGTACTTTCAAATAACTTAGAAGCAAAAGTTTAAGAATGTAAAGATAATAGTGCAGATTCCCTGTTCCGCCATTCGGTAGCATACAACCTTTTGATGTTTGGAACTCAAAAATGAGGATTCCAAATATGATAGAATTGGATCGTCCTAGCTATTTTGGCTAACAAAATGAGCAAATCAAGAGATAAGCCGCTAGAATTTAAGTAAGTGTAGTTTCGGTTCCTCTAAGTGATAAGTTATAGTGAATTTTGTAAAAGCTATGCAACAGTTCCATAAAGAAACAAACCTCTCTAGAATCCTCGAGGACGTCCATCTCATCATCATCATTAATAGTTTCCCAACTAGCAGCATCATCACTAATTTCACTAGCAGCACCAACTGAATCATCCTCATCATTTCGACCAACAACATAAATTGCTTGAGGCCCAACCTACAAAAAACCAACACGACTCACAAATCAGCTGATTAGCCACTACAGACTAGCTATTGTTGTAGAATTGTCCATGCAAAAAATCATAATTATTGATACGAGGTAAACTTAAGGTTTAGGTCTCGTCTTATAAATTTAGTCACTTAACCAAGCTGTCCAACAAAACTCAAAAGCGAAGACACTGACTAAGCATACTTTTAGACTCGGTATTGATGGGACAAAAATGCAACAGATAGGAGAAAAGATTATTGTAGGGCTGACAATTCAAGCTTTGGGTCGGATTTTTTCAAATTTAGGCTAAACGACCTGAACCCGCATTGCAAGAGGTACGGGTTCGTGCTGGTTTGCCTGACCTGACCCGAAAATAAATCGGGTCTCTTTTATGCGTCCCTAACCCACAAAAAAACATGTCTGATTTTGGGTACATATGGGTTCGGTTCCAAATTGTCAGCTATAGCATTACTGCAATAAATTAGGAAGCGAGTATACCGTTGAAACCATTCCATCAGCCCATGTAACTTCAATATCACCATCTCTAAGACCGGTTATATTTCCAACCCAAGACAAATCTGAGTAATCCAAACAAGCTTCACTACCAGATGCATCCTTAATTTTCTCACTTCCCCGGCGCTTTTTCATATCCCAAGGAGCCTCAATTGATCCATTTTCTTGTGCGGGGTCATTGATAGAGTCCTCACCTGAAACAATTTGCCCAAAAACAGGGGTCAACCGAACAACAACATCCCCGTAACAGTAATCATAATCTGGGTGTCCCTCTATCTCATACACGCTAACAATTTCTTCTTTTTCAAACTCCCGAGGATCTTCAGCCCTAGAAACCGGCTTTAACCATCTTACAAGAGCCGTCCTCTCCTTTGCATTAACACTTTTCACAACCCCAACACGTTTTATTTCAAAAGCATCATCATCCTCTTCCGACGCCTTCTCCACCACATACTGTTCAGAAACAAACTCGTGATCTCCAGGGGTGTCAATAGGAACCAAAGCTGTTGAATCCAATCCAAGTTTTCTCGTTCCATCTTGCCATGCCACGTCAACTACCGACCTAGTATTGACAATCAAAAGGACTCTTTCAAAATTTTCCTCTCTCTTACGGGTCTTCTTGTCTCTCCTAAATGAAACTTTACGAATCTTTTTCCGGTGAAGTGGCCAACTCTCGTGGATGGGCTCCTTGGAAACCGACAATGAACTACCACAAGAGCTAGATTCTGGAGAAGCACTAGTGCCAATATTTCCATCAGATGCTACCACTTGATCAAAATCCATGGATTCACCATTTCCACTCAATTCCTCTTGGGTAACCTCCTCCGACTCAAACCCATTTCCTGGTTCTAATTTAGAATCATGAATTTTTAATTTTGACAGGTCCTTGTCTAAGGGAATGGAGGACGATGGTGCCAATGATGGCAAAAGGCACCGGTCACCGAGCTGCCAATTCGCATGTGTGAAGCAAGACAACAGTTTTATGTTTTTTGGACTCTGCTCTTCGGCTGGGGCAGTAGCACAGTCAGGCCCGTAACCAGCTGATGCTATCCAGTAGATAAACACAGATCCGACAGTAACCTTGGTAACAGTACCTTCAAATCGGTTCGGTTTCCACGAGCCAGACAACCACCTGGAATTCTTAAATACCAAGGAAGAGCTTGCTCTAACACGTTGACCAGGGTAGTAAGGAAAATGCCCATCCTCAAGGAGATTCTGGGATATCGGCTTGAGAAGCGAAAAATCAACTTTTGTAACTCTACACGCAGAACCATCGTCAAATAACACAGTTACATTATCTAAAACATCTTGAATTCTGCCAAGCCAGGGACCAAGGACCACATAATCGCCTACAGTGAAATCCCTCACTCTCTTCAAGTCTTTGGACGAGACACCTCTGAACATAGATCCATCGGGAGCTAATAAATCGACAGTTACATTGATATCCAACACAACACCCACCTGCCCCGTAGGTTCTGAAGCAGCAGCAACGAAATCTCCATGTAGGAATGCTCGATCGAGAACTCTTATATCATTGAGAGTCTGGAAAGACTCCGTGTCATTCATCCAAAATACTCGAACCTGGTCTTTTGTAAGTGAACCGCTCTTACAACCCTTGCCATCTCTATTACCGTCACCATTTTTGTTAGTATTGCTACTGACATCACCAATACCTTCCTCATTTTCACCACCCTTGTCATCAGCTTCATCACCGTCATTGTCAGTAACGTTACCATCCGAGTCCGAGTCCCCAGCAACTTCTGTAACAACCCCAATCATACCACTTTCGTTGTGTCTCACAACATCTTGTCTGTAGATATATGGACCATCTTGAGTCGGTTTGCTAACTTCTTCGCTTTGACTAATTACACTTGGATTGCAAACAAACCCATTTACTGTAGTATCACCTAAGTTGTTTTGATCAGGCACACTTGGGTGCTCATTATCTTCCGAAACAGTGCTACATTGCTCGGTTCCCATCTGAACATGCATAAAAAGTATAATCACTCACAACAATCTCATTCAATCAAAAAAGTTAATGCCTACAGCCACCAACACAACAAAGCCATTTTTGAACAATGTCGAGATTAGCTACATTGCTCAGTTCCCATCTGAACATGCACAAAAAGTATAATCACTCACAACAATCTCATTCAACCCAAAAATTAACAACTACAAGCAATGTCGGGGTCGGCTACATTGCTCAGTTCCCATCTGAACGTGCAAAATAAAAGTATAATAACTCACAACAATCTCATCCAATCCAAAAATTAACGCCTACAACAGCAACAAATCCATTTTTGGGGACAATGTTGGAATCGGTTACTTTTGGAATCGGTTACATTGCTTAGTTCCCATTTGAACATACATAAAAAGTAAAATCACTCACAACAACCTAATTCAACCCAAAAAATTAACGTCTACAACAACAAAGCCATTTTCTGAACAGCGTTGGGGTTGGCTACATTGCTTAGTTCCCATCTGAACATACATAAAAAGTAAAATCACTCAAAACAACCTAATTCAACCCAAATATTAACGCCTGCAACAACAACAAAGGCATTTTCCGAACAATGTTGGGGTCTGCTACACGGACTCATTAGTAAAACTCCTTGGGATCTTCTGCTCGTATTCACCTCCTCTTCTCTAACCTATCTAATGCTATCTCCATACTTAAGCCAAAAATTAACGCCTAACACAAAATAATCATATGTCATGTACTCAAATTCACTCTAGAAGAATTTGAACCATTATTATGTTCTTTCTTCCCAAACACACTGACACAAACGAAAGAACCAATCTGGGTGATCAAAATCAATGGTACAAAACTTCATAAACTACTTATCGAAACCCGACATCTGTATCCCGCTCAACATTCCCGACAATAATAATCCTCATTACTCATTACCTAAGAGTTAGTTTCAATAGCTTATCTCCAACACTATTGAATAAAATCAAGCTCAACCAACCCAGCAAGCTCATGACACAAAACCATAACCAGCTCCAGCTGAATCTCACAAAAACAAGTCACACACAAACTTATAAACACAATCATAACCAACCCATCATCGATATTGAATCCAATACAAAAACATTATATTCAAATATAAAATAAACAAATAAATAAAAACTGAACAAGCTGAAAACTAATAGAGAACTGGTTATTCGATAGAACCCAGATTCCAGAAACTTCTGAAACACCAATCCTGATTGCGCAAAACCATAACAAGTAACAGCAAATTCAAATTACAAAACACATGTGTGTGCAGAGAATCGCGATTCGTGAGGTTCTGGAGATGAAATTACCTTAATGGGGATTGTGGATTTGTGAGCCTATAGAGAGCACGAGAAGGAGGAGAGATAAGGAAGAGCTGTTGCGCTTATATATATATTTGAATGTGATGCGTTGTTGTGTTGGGTGTGAAAAAAATGTTTCCTTTTTAGCTGAATATGAACCAATTGAGAGAGACCGGTTTTGGAGATGGAGCTGGATGTGATTATGGAAGTGGTGTAGGGGCAATTCTGTATTTTCGGTTTTGTGGTTTTGTATTTATAGGTAGAATTTGAGGTTTTGATCACATTGTAGCATAGACACAAAATTTAGCATGTTTGAGCTCGTAAATTTTTAAATCGTGTCTTGTTTGTGTTGAGTCTCTAAAACATGCACACACACGAGTTAGTCGTGTAGTGACACGCACAACACACACTTAAGGGTATAATTAAAGTTGGCAAAAAGGTATCCGACCCGCAGGGTACCCGAAACTTATAGGGTTGGGTTCGAGTTTACAATTATCAATCCAAATAAGTCGGGGCGGGTTCGATTGAGTTATTTATTGAATTTTTGGGCGTTTGGGGCGGGACAGGTATACCTGCAAAAAAAATGCATTTTATGTCTATAACCCGACCAACCCTATAAGGGCGGGTTAGGGTTCATCAACCTGACCCGACCCGAAATTTTGACACCTCTAGGTATAATTGTATTAAAACTATTAATGTGTTAAACATGTTGTGTCGTGTCAAACGTGTTAATTCTATTATGCAGAATGTGTTGGATCATTTTCGTGTCAATCGTGACATGTCAACACAGTCCATATATAGTTGTCGTGTTCGCATTCAAACGGTCATAATGATTATTAAAAATTAATCGTGTTCGGGTCGGTTCGTGCGACGCACAATAACTTTTAACACGATACAAACATGACAGACACGAATGCTCAACTCCAAATTTGAGATGGCAAATGAGGTTCAAATCATAATTTGATACTAAGTTAAAAATTATGAATAATTTAAGTACCAAATTGAAAAGAAAAAAAACACGAAGATCGGGACACAATTGAAAATAAACAAAACTGAGTGTACTCTTCGTAAATATGAAAAATCTGGGTCTGCTCTGCTCACTCGAACCGACTCCTCTGATCTCTGAATCTTCAGATTCTTCACAAATTGCAACTCCGATCTCCTCCGTACAGTCTCCAAAAGCGATCGTCTCCGTCGCCGGAAGAGAAGATGATCGTCTGCGTCGCCGTCGTCGGCCACCAGGTACGACTGCTCTAACTCCTTGTTCTTAATCTCTACCTATTCCGTACAATACACCGGAAATTGATGATTTTGGGTGCGATTTTGGCGCAGAACAATCCGTTGTATATACAGAGCTTCACTGAGGGCGACGATGCTCTCAAGCTCCACCATATTGTTCATTGCTCGCTTGATGTCGTCGACGAACGTGGTATATATTTCCTACACTGTTCAGCTTCTTCAGTTTCTCCATTTTCTATTGCTAATTCTGTAGTCAGTGTGTGGTGTTTGGTCACCGATCTGGTCGTCCTCATGATGATCATGATCATTGTCCTCACAAATTTACATTGTAGATTTAAGTTCTCATGATATGTACGGACTTGTGCTAATTCTGTATGCTTGTGTGGTGTTTGGTCACCGATCAGGTTGTTCTCATGAACATGATGATCATTGTTCTCAATATTCACATTGTAGCTTTGAATTTTCTTAATTTCTACGGATTTGGAGCTGTTTTTTTTTTCAGGTTATGAATTATATGTTAGTGTTCTTTTGCTAATTCTTTAGTGAATGTGTGGTGTTTGGTCACCAATCAGGATGTGCTCATGAACATCATGATCAATGTCCACAATATTATCCATTATAGCTTTAAATTTCCATGACTTGTACGGGATTGGAGCTTTTTCTTAATGAATTCTATATTAGTGTTTTTTCTTGCTAATTCTATAATGCATGTGAGGTGGTTGGTCCCTGATCTGCTCTTGCTTGTGAACATCATGATCATTGTCCTCAGAAATCTACATTGTAGATTTCAGTTTTCATGAATTGTACGGGTTTGGAGCTGTTTTTTTGCTAGTTCTGTAATCCTTGTGTGGTGTTTGGTCACCGATCAGGTTGTGCTCATGAACATCATGATCGTTGTCCTCACAAATTTCCATTGTAGCTTTAAGTTTTCATGACTTGTTCGGATTTGGAGCTTCTTATTTTTTTCATAATTATGAATTATACATTAGTATTATTTTTTTGCAGATCCTAGTTTTCATGACTTGTGTGTATTTGGAGTTGTTATGTATACTATGAGTTCTATATTATTGTTTTTTGCTAATTCTGTAGTGAATGTTTGGTGTTTGGTCATCGATCCGGTTGTGCTCATGAACATCACGATCACTTTCCCCAAAAATTTCAGTTAAAGCTTTAAGGTTTCTTGACTTTTACTGATTTGAAGCTGTGTTGTGTACTTGTGTTCAGTGAACAATCCAAAAAAATCTGGTTCGACATTGAACGAGACATTTCTTGGGCTGCTCTATCCAACTGAAAATTACAAAGTGTAAGTTACTTTGATTGGATCTGGATCATTACTTGATAAGTGAAGTATTTCTGGATAGTTACTTCATTAGCGGTGTTCATTATGTATTGTGATGTGTAGGTACGGATATTTGACTAATACAAAGGTGAAGTTTATTTTGGTGAGTACGGATCTAGATGTCCGAGATGCAGATGTGAGAAGTGTAAGTGTGATATTTTTGCTGGAGAAACATAATGGTATTGCATTTAGGTGGAATCCTCCGATTTCTCTATTATTCGAGGTTTTGTTTATACTATATTCTGAATCTTCTATTTTTTATGTGTATGCCTAACCTAATAGCCTATATGCAACACGACAATCCATCTCTGCTTATTAGAACGGTTTTAGTTCCCACTTGGGGAAACACACACGTGCGTTGAAAAGGAAAATGTCCCAAAATGAGTGTCACCTTTTTTCTTTTTAGGAAGTTATACTTGAATTGTCAATAATATCCTTCTAATAAGTTAGTCAGAATCCCTAGAGTTTATTACAACAAATGCACATAGGGGTACTTGGGGAACCATCCATCACTAATTCACTTCTCCTTGAAAAAAAATCCAAAAAATGAGTGTAAGACACTCATTTTGGGACATAGGGATTAGGGAGTAATGTTTTCTAACCTCCTTTGGCAATCTGTTGTAGTAAATTCAAATAAATTTTCATTTTTCTTTGCAAATATGAGAATGAAAAAGTGAGCCAGTGCAATGGTCAGCAATAATTTCTCTCCTTTTTTTTATTATATTTGTTGAACTTTCATAGATTAGTAATCATTCATGTGCCCTACTTACTAGGGCTGGCAATTAGGTTCTCCACATGAGAACGGCACGGAATAAGCATGTTTAGGCTCACTAATTTGGTAATCATGTTGGAGTACCCAACTCATTTAGTATTTGTGTTGAGTCCCAAAAACACGCACACACAACTAATTAATTGTGTTGTGACAAGCCAGACACGCACACTTGGAGGTCTAATTGTAAATTAACTATTAAAAAAACCTAGCTAGTTAATATAGCTATGTCAAATAGGTTAAATTTGTGACATTTAGTCATGTTGGGATTGTCGTGTCAGGGCTTTTCAGACATAGGACTTGCACGTAGTTTTTATTGATGGAGAGTCTGATTCTTTTGCTGCTACTTTCAATAATGTGTTTGATTTTTTACTTCCCTTCCGTGGCTAAATAACAACACGAGATCCTTGAAACATTTGAGAATGTTTTATAGTTCTTTTCTGTAGCTTTACCACTGCCTACTTCTTGTTTAGCTTTTTAAGCTACGACCTCTAATTGTAGTCTCTCTTATTTGTATAGTTTTTCAGGAGGTTTCACGCTGCTTATGTGGATGCAGTCTCAAACCCATTTCATGTTCCGGGTAAGAAGATAACATCCAAAACTTTTGCAGAAAGGGTGAGCACCATAGTCAAGTCATTCGCGTTAAGTTCAGCAGCGTGACTCAATTAACATTCAAACGACTTGGCGTCTGTCTTTAAGACTTCAAAGTGACGTTTGGATTATAATTTTGATTCTCGAATGAGAATCGAGAATCAACTCTTGTTCGTTGTTCATGTTTGGATTACCATTTTTTGGTCATGAGAATGTCTTTGGAATAGAAATCTCATTCTCATTCTATAAATTTAATCCAAACGGCAAAAGCTCACCCAAATTCACTATGCACATTTGTTGTTTCAAGAAATGTATAGTTTTTTAGGCTCCAATTCTTGTATTTGTGTTCCTTTCCTTCTTTTTTTTTCTTTGCCAATTGAGAGAAATATGAGCAAAAATAAAATAAAAGTTGGTGTTAACCAACAACCATCCAATGCCAAGTCGCACTGATAGACCACAAAGGTATATTTTGCAATGCTTGTTGTGAGCTTAAACAGGTCGGGATAAGAATTGCACTTGTTTATATCAAATTACTTTTCATCAGTCCTAATATGTCACGAAACAAGAAGTTGTAAGTTTTAACACAGTTGCAATGCTTCACACACGAGAACCCTAGAATGATTTGCTAATGTGATGCATTAGAAAGTCTTGAAACGTTGAAAACAAAAGCTACAATGGTAATCGGAAACTTGAAAACTGAAATTTTCTTGTCAACACAATGCCAAACCAAGATTCACAACCCAAAGAAATTATCTAATGAACAACCCGAAACAGTTGCAGACCATATATTAAGTTATCAAAACTGAAAGATTCACAACTCAAAGAAAGCGTCATATAACAGCAGACTATATTCGATAATCAAAACTCGTCGTCGTCTTCCTCAGCTATATGCTTTGCAAGCTCCTGTTCTTGCTGCTGCCTCTCCCTCCTCTTCTCCGCACTTTCCTTCTCCTTGTGCGAATTTGGCGGGTAGCGAAGTGCACGCACTGCCTCGTTATGCATATTGAGGCAAAAGGCGATCCTCGAGTTGAACGCAGCTTGAGGTTCATTTGTGGAGTATATGTCACCGGTTTCCTTCGAAACCATCCAACCATTTCCGTGGTCGAGCGTAGCATCAATCGCGCCATCTCTTATTGCTTTGGATACGATGCTCTCAGCGTCAGCGACAGGGTTTGGAGAGTCCAAGTGCAGCTTGTTGGCAACGTCAACGAGAGAAATGCGAGAATAGGAGATGCTGATGTTGCGTAGCCCGGTTCTTATGACGTTGTGGCGAAGCCTGACGATCAAATTGTTGGTCCGGTCTGAAGTGAAAGTAGTTGAGAACTTCTCGGCGACAGTTTTGAAGAGCTCCAAATCCCCAATTCGGACAGCCTGTAGAATACAAATTTAGTCAGAGAGGAAGATTTTAAGCTTGGATTTTTATTTTTATTCTTCGTTTCCTGGACGACAATCGTAAATAACATTTCTCACTACAAAAATTTGAACGACGGAACTAAATAAAATGACTCAAAAGTATATGACAAGTAGAAACTCACATTTGTCAGCTCAAAGTATGGCCTCAAAGCCTTCTCCATGCCCTTCTGCATGAACACGGTCCTCTCGGGGATTTCTCCTAGCAGTAGACGCACAATGATCGCCCACTTGATGCATTGAACCCGAAAACCAAGAGCTGCAATGGGAGCCTTACGAGCAGCCTGCAGAAGGGACTCTTTTGCATCTGTGTACTCCAACTGAATCGTCCTAATCTTTCCCAGGTAATATAGGTACCGACAAAACTGCAAGGGAAGGTAAACCGTGTTATCTTTTTTGATACAGAAAGGTGCCGAAATCCTATCTTGCAACTAAAGACATATATATACAAGGAATCAATAGTGTTCAGGAAAGAGACAAAGCCTCTTAACCCTAACCGTGTTATCATAAGCAATCATAACTAACTTGATGCTGTATAGCTGATTCATGCCTCCCTCAAGTAATGCCACAGCCTCCATTCATTAGTAAGATCAGTTGACACACCAACCAATCCCACACAATATATTCATACATACATAAATACCAATATGATTATATATATTAGTTTTCAGATTAAGTATTCACAATTTTCACATTTCCAACATAAATAGAGTTCTCAATGTGCACAAACAAAGCACCATATACAGAACAAAGAACAAAAATCATGACATCAAATGGAAAGTAACAACGAGCTGAATGGTGCAAGAGAGGAACCCTAGAAAAGCGCATGTCTTCATTACTAATACTTAATTTGCAAAGTTGATGTTGTGTCAACAATGCTTCTACTTTTTTTTTTTTGAAGGGAACAATGCTTCTACTTGATCATATAAAAAAATGTTTTTAGAGGAATACGAAATGTCTGATCCAAAAAAAAATAGAGAATGCAATTTATTTTCCCCGTGTAAAACGGGCACATTCGAAACCAATAGGACTATAGGAGACACTAAAGATATAAAAACAATATATTAATAATTTCAATAATAAACAATTGCCTGCTGATTTGAGTGAGCTTCAAACCGGGGCGCCTTTGACCTCAGCTTCTCTGCCTGATCGTACAAATTGTAATGGAGGTAATTCCGAAGAAGTAAGTTGAGAAGTGTTTCCTGCAGCACATCCAAGTTTAAGCATGAGACCAAATCCACATGTACATGACATCATAGCTTCTGTGATTCCGCGACTTACCTGACCGAGCTCATCATGGCGCAATGTTGCAATACGGTGCAGGGCAAGCAGGTTGCTGTAAGGGAACACGTATTTAATATCCAAGTCAGACAAAATAATGTGTTCATTTAAGTTACTTGTTTTGCTGTTCAATCAAATATAACTATATCTATGTTCTGAGTGTCAGTGTGGGCATTCATGGAAATATGAATAACAGATGACAATAATATATTCATGGTAATATACAACTCACCCTCTAATTTCAGCAAGATCACCAGTGAGTTCGTAGCTAAGAGAGTAATAAAAGTAGAGTCTCGATGCTAAAACATCAACTGTTCTTCTATTTATACTCTTTACCCGGGCAATGCTAGCTGTGGAACAAGCTTTAGCCTGGAGGACACAATAACCATCTTGAATCCAGTTGATGAAAAATAAATAAAGAAGACAAAGCCATGATGTGTATATATGTTTCTTTACCTCATTGTACCTCTTCTGATCAATCAGAAACATCAGTACAAGCAGATAACAGTAAATCTCTAACTCAGGCAAGGAGTGCTTTGTGGGGGCATGTGTGACAGATGTCGCAGTATCAACTTCCATATCATGTTCATCCTCCTGTACACAGTATCTAATAAATTTACATTCCTCAAAAGAAAAACTACTAGCTTTTACTGATAAGAGAAAAATCAATATGCCTTAAGGACAAATATGATTTAATTTGTAGGGGAGAAGTCATAATAACAATTTATATATAGACTCAAACTTCAGTAATTGACAATAATGCTACACTAGGGTAGTTATGATTCTGTAATTTGCTGTGGGTCGTTAGCTCTGTCTTACAGAATCTGATTGTAACCCATTAAGTATTAAAATTGGTATCAATTGTAATGAGTTTTTCAAGCAAGAAAATCAATAAAACATCAGGCATCTTTGAGGAATTGGCTCCGCATTCATCTGAGTGAGGAGAGAAGTGTGTGGTTGGAATTCATTTACTGTGAATTTACAAAGCTGCATGTTAAGATTGGTGCAAGAGTTTTGGAGCAATGGATATGAGATAACTTCAAAATGATGTAATCCAAGTTCCAATAGATTCATAAAATGATGTTCTGACCTCCACCCATAGGGGTGAGATGGGAGGGCAAAAAAAAAAAGAATAACTATAACCAACTGATATTTCAAGTGCTCAAAATAGACAAAGATATCATCACATGAAGCAGAAACCAGGAGTTCGGGGACATCGAAACATGACACTAACCCTCTTGAAATGTCCAAAGGGCCTAAAACGCCTACATACTACATAATTTAAGGGGTCAAACAAGGACGGCATTGTCTCACACCATTGCCTCAACAAGGGGTCAAAAGGCAGTATCCTGAATATGAAAACAACAACTGGAAAATGCTGAAGGTGTTGCCACTTGCCGGTGCAGTGATGCAAAGGACCACCACATGCACGACAGCACGAGCAGCTGGCAGGCATGACCGTGTAGTGTTAAAATGGTAAGTGCTAAGGGAACTGAACCACAGACCAATGCAAATCTATCCTAAGGCCTCGAATTTCTATATAATATCCACAACCGCTGCTCAACCCCGCTATTGATCGTCCAATAAATCTATACATGATCCATATACAACTATGTTTCTAGTACTAATGCTTAACAAACTTCTTCCAACAGTGTTGTAATTGGCACACATTGAACAAACTATGCAGAACAAACAATGCTTTTTCAAATCAAAATGTACCTTCGGAAGATACGAGCACAATCTCCCATGAACTTCAGATCCTGGTGTAAGTGCAAAATTGAGAAACGCAGAGAGCACCTTCACCTTCAGCTTCCTCCTCAATGCCATGGTGAGCCTAATGGCTCGCCCGATCCTCCGAACCTCCCTCGCATACGCACCTGTCTCAATCAGAGACGCGATCTCCTTCAAATCTGCAAAACAGAACACCAAAATTCACAAAATTAATCAAAATTTTGCTCCAAATATGAATTCAAAGCGCGATTTCAACAAAACAACACTCAAAACAGTGTGAAAATCGCGGTTCTTACTGTGGAGAGTGGAAGTTGGAGACGAAGAAGCGGAATTGGAGGGAGCTGGGAGCTCTTTCATCTCGACGTCTTGAGTCATTGTTGCAGAAACTGCAAAATCACACGAAACACGTGAAATTGAAGCTCGTAAAACGAAATTGAGTCGAAATCAGAGCAGAATTCGAAGAAATGTACCTTCAATTGTGGCACAAATCGCCTAGGGTTTGTTCCGATCTGGAGAAACCAGAGACGAGAAGCTACAGGTTCTCGAGACTGAGACTGTTGGGTTGAGGAAGAGAGAAGAAGCAGAAACGTTGAAGCGACGTCGTTTAGATGTCCAGCGCGAATTGGATCGGGTTGAGCTTGGATCTGGTATATCCGGTTGGGTGGGTTCAAAGATATTAAACGGATAAAGCACCAAAATGATCAATCTACTCTTAATTACTCGAACTCGACAGGGACCGATGTCTCCGACCCGAACGGGATATGGGAAAGATATTTTCAGGTGGCGGGAGAGAGAGAAGAAGCAAAAACGTTGTAGTGACATCGTATAGATGTTTATTGCGAAGATAATTTGACCCCGACACCAGTGTCGGAGTTAAGGATGGATTGTAGTAGGCAGCTGCCTATGCCATCTTCCATAACTTCATTAAATATTAGGCAGATTCGCAACTTTCATTGTGAATATTTAAGTTCAATGGTAATATGTGATTTCCCTAATAAAGTTGAGTTTATAGTTTATATGTTTGGTTTAGTTTTAATATATCCACCCTGGTTCTACGTCTTAACTTCGCTACTGCTCGACAATATCTATATTTTTCAGGTTTGGAATGTATAAATTATGTCCGATCATTTTTCGGGTCCACTACAAGAAAAAGCCTTAACAGGGACG
>JAYMTF010001642.1:0-22138 GCA_036897485.1 Pelargonium nanum | reverse complement strand
CTGGATAGGAGGAAGTGGAGTGTACAATGCTTTTATAGTGGAGTTACCACAAATTTTTAATCTAATTGGGAGGCCAATTTGCTCATACTCTTGGAAGAGGCCAGCACGACACGGAACTCGTTTGTGTTGTCTCTTTGTTAATTCTCACCACGTGGTGACCTTAATAGATATTTTCTTTGTGCTTGTTTGGTAACTCTACAACAAGTGCGGTTTACACTTCTGAACTGACAAAAAATGTGGTTTACTTTCTCTTCATTTTACTTTAAAGTTTTAAATAAATGCTAAACAATCTCAGAAAACGGAGAAAATTTTGTAATTATGTAATCTAATTAATACTCGATTTGGGTTATTCTTGTATTGATTCTATCTTGTTTGATTTTATAAGTTTTGCAGATCGTTTAATGACAATAGCTCTTCACTCTTCACATCGTATTACTTTTAAATTATGAAATTGACTCTAGGGTTTCAGATGCTGATTTGTCATTGTCAGTGTAAGTTAATGAAATGATGTATACAGCTTTTCTAGTTTATGAATCGTATAAACTACCTGTCTCAAATCTATAGGTAAATTGATCTATATCGTTCAAGATGCAGATCATGCAAAGTGAGCTTTGTTACCATAATCATGATTTTTTCCCAAAGTCTTTGAGAACTATTTTCACATCTGAACATTTTTTTTTACTTCAGTTTGAATTCTGGTTAGTTCAAAAGTGAATTTGTAATGCTGAGAGCTAGCTCATGATCGCTAAGTATTTACCAATTAAGGAAAGAATGTCGAAGAGCTGTTTTACACATCACTAATTCGTGTCGTAACATGAACACGACACCATGTTGGGTTCTCTAACACGCTAATTTCGTGTCGCGTTACGACACAAATTGCCAGCTCTACTAGTAACATTGATTGTTCTTCTTTCCAGGATCACATATACAAACATGTCTCCTCATAAGCTTGCATGTTCATTGTACTAGTTGCTACTTCTGCTGATATCCATTTGCTAAAATTTTATCACAGATGTCATTCTTAATTGCATTTCAGAATTCATGTTCGGATCTTTTCGCAATTATTTATCAATGGTCATCATTGTTACCCTTGTTTTGGGGATAAGCAAGGGATGGATTGCTCACCAAGGCACGCGTGCTCGTGCGCGCTTGTCTTATACTGTTTAATGATGATGTTATGGTCAATTATTTGCAACTAATACAATGTTTCTTGATTGATTAGCACCCTACATGCCTAGCAACCGAATAAACTATCATATAAAAACAAATCTTTGATCTGTGCTCTGAGTCTCTGACTTAATAATGCAGGATCGGCTTCTATATTTTAGTAATTTAAGCTGTAAGTTGCATTATTATAATCGCAAATGACAGCTTATTATGCGATGTGCCACCAAATCCCTTGTTTATCCATTCCTCAACTTTTGTTTCTGAATATTTTATTGCTATGAACTGTACATGTTAACTGGATTTATGTGCACTTTGTTCCTTTCTCAGGTTAGGTCTCGGCATAGTTTGAGGTTCAAACAATTCTCACCTTGATCGGACTCGTGAACATTAAGGTACTTACTAATTTGCTTTCTTGTGACTTTGAATTGAAAATCTTGAATTGTTGTTCGAGAGTTAAAATTATAAATGATCATCCAAATGTAAGCCCATATCATACTTAATTCCTCGACTATTTTTGCAATCACGAAAAACTATCAGGACCTGCGGCTGGTTTGGTCCTTAGTCTAATTTTATGCCAAAATAGTTCCCGACGTTAACTTTCGTTTGTTTTTCTATCAGTTTTGCTGATGTGGCATTGAATAAATATAGGGAAGCTAAATATATTTCGTGCTATGTTTGTGTTGCGTGACACAGGAGTTGTCACCTCTATCCGAAACTTTGACCCTTAGAAAAATTATCCCTTAATGCAGTACGGATCATCTGAAACATTGACCCTTAGAAAAATTATCTGCAAATCCATGGAACTTGGAATGACATTTTAAATTCTGGAGTCAACCACCTAACTGCCCCTGAAACTTACATGTGTTGGTGATGAAATGAAACATAGGGATTGGTTAGCTCATCAAATTCAAACATTCATAAAATATTGATAAACTAATTAGGAGAGAAAAATCATAATTAAAGAAGTAATCAACCGGCGGGTCTTATTTAATTCGAAAACCCCATGTTAGGGAGCAGATTCATCGTTTGTCTTAATCACGGGTTCTGATGAATGATTAGGATTGAGCATTAGGGTTTCAATCACATGATTTCAAGAAATGTTTGTGATTGGTTGAGGCATGTGGAGTAGTTAGTGTAATGGATTAGTGAGAATATTAGTAGACTTTGATGAACAATTTGGTCAATCACAAAAGCCAAATTGATCACATCTTTAAGAGAATCATTAAGGTAATTATTTTTTAATGACTGAGATAACTTCAAAATCTGCAGATGATCCAATCCAACTGCTCTTTTGCTGTGGTCCAACAGAACAATCTGAATTCAAAGTAGAAAAGTCTATGGTAAGCAGCAAAAACAAATAGTAAATCTCACCTTCTCACAAAAGATAATATGAAATTAGAGTGATGAATATTTTATTTTTTTATTCTTTTTCAGGAATGGTGAGTCGGAACATGATTATTGCAAGGTTGTCTTATGACGTTGAGGTTGCAAATTTGATTTTGGGAAACAGTCTCTTTACAACATAGGAGAAATGTTGGGTACATGTATGATACTCTCCAAAGTCCAAACCTAGAGCTGACTCTTTGGACCTGAACTTGCAAGCAAAATTTCGACTCACATTTTGTGGGTTTTAATCGCACAAAATATACTTGATTAGTTTTTGAGTCAGTTTTCCACAAAAGATGTGTGGATAAGGTCGGTAAATCCTCACTCAACCTGTGTTTTGCATGACAAACCTACAATCTGACTCACACGAGATTGCACCTCCTGTAGATCGCGCCAGGGTTGTGCCTTTTCAATCCAAATTCGAAAAACACAACCCTTGCACTTGGCATGACAAATCTACAACCCAATCCACATGAACATGCACTTCTTTCAAATCGGGTTTAGGGTATAAGTCTTTTCAACGCATATTTAACCCGAAATCCAAAATTCTAACTACATCCAATCCCACCGTGATAAAAGCCTCGTGCTTTGGGCAACTCTTTTCCGTGAAATAGAGACTCAACTAAGTCATTTAGCTGCATTCGAGTCATAACTTCTCCCACCGTTCATTAAACTCTCGATCCGAACTAGAAAAGTGTGATGCTTGAATCATTTGAACTCGAGTATATTAGGGTGATTTTATTATTTGTAAATTTATTAGTTTTGGTGAAACACTGAATATGGTCCAAGAAATGTGCACTGAATTTGTTGGTTTTTATTAAAATGCATAGGGATGGTGTGATTGCTTTTGACATTGAGGGTTGTCTGGCTGAAGGAGGCAGGCTTGCTGGCATGTCATTGGTAATGGAGCTGGCTGTCTTCATTGTTTAAGGTTTCTTTCTCTTCCCCTTTGTTTATGCAACCCTAGCTTAGCTATAATTGCTCAACCATTGCCTCATCATAATGCTCTCAAGGTGATCTTAATCTAATGGCTCACAGCTGTCAAGTATTTAACTGTGATTAGCTATGATTTTGTAAAATTTGTGTAACTACGTCGAGTTATAAGTCAAATATGTGTTGCATGTGTTAATGCGAACAAGACGCATTTAAAAATTGTGTTTAAATGGCGAACACTAGCATGTCGCGTTTAATGACTGTGTTGACGTGTTGTATTTGTAGGGTTGTAGATCAGCATGTGCAAGATGTGCAACTGCATATATACTTTAATTGATGATGACCTAATATTCTTTTAGGTGCATTCACCGGAGAAACGATTTAAAAAAATTGAACGTTCTTTTAATTTTAGAACACATTATGTGTTTTTTCTATCGATTTAGTTCTTGAAAGACATTATGTATTGGATTGTGATTTTTTATAGGCGGCTTTGAGAAAGGAAGGAACAGAGGAACTAAAAAGAGAAACGAAAACATAGTAAGTGAAAAGAAACGTCGTCAAAGTCGCATGCATACTGGAGACAGTGAAAACTGCTGCCGAGAAGCTCTATCTAGAGATGAAATAATGAATTTTTTTTTATTCTAGCAAATGACCCCAAAATAACGTGGTTGAAATAATGCATATTTGTGTCGATTTTACCTAAATGAGAGAATTGCAAGTGATGTTATTATTTGTTGCTCTCACTCTCTTATCTTGTGCGCGATAGCTTTGGACGATATATATATGTATATATATACTTATTAATATTGATTGTGTTATCGTTTCGTGCTTGTTTACAAGTTTGACAGAAATACGACACGGGTATTAATCATGTTGGGTTCATCGAACTTGCTTAGATCACGTTGGTTATGTGTCTGTCCCAAATTATTAGCTCTAATTTTAGTTTGTGGGATCTTACCAAAAATTATTATAACAAAATCTTCCACTAGTGACTAATTACATGAACATAAGCATAATCTTTAACATGTCTATGAATTGGATCATGAAACCCAATAATTTAACATGGATACCAAAAAAAGAGAGAGAAAGGAGGCTATGTGGAAGAAACCTGTCCACAACCCCAAAAGGGGAGGGTTGAGTCATTGGCATTAGAAAACAAAAGAAAGGCCAACTAAGGATCCAAAAGTGCCATGAAAACAACCACATGCCTTAATCATTGGTCACTATTCATGTTGTTGTCAAGAATTTCCTTTTTCTTTTTTTTGCTTCAACATTTGTTAATCTCATTAATTAACCCCATGATGTTGAATGATTTGTTAATCCTTTATCACAAGAATCTATACTTAGAACTATATTGATATATTAATCTAGACATTGTTCAAATAATCTAATCAATATATGTTTTGAATGTCAGATTATTATATTAACTTGCTTAAAATAAACTGTGTCATATGTACAATATATTTTATAAATTTTTCGAATTATAAATTTATAAGAGGGTACTAATATATCATAAATGTCATATCATTATTTATATAAAAAAATAATTTGGAATCACAAAAATATATATAATATATTAAGCCATTTATATCTTATTGTTATACATTTGAACTTCTTTTTATTTTTAAATCACAAAGTTATGATATCATGCCATAAAAATTGTCACATCATTCAGTTTATTTCTTTTTAACAAATTTTATTGAGAAATTAACTAATTAAGAGACAAATATTATACAACAAACCGACCTTCAAAGACAAGATAAGGAGAAAGATGTTCTTGCATGTTTCTTTTTCCTTATATTATGTTGTTTCAGCAATCTGCACCACACACACATGCAAGCCACCCATGTCTTGTAATTTGTAATTAATTAACTATAATTATGTTCATAATTAATCTTTTGGTGATAACCATGATGCATGATAGTGTTCATTCAAACATTAATAGTCATGGATTAGCAATGACGTGGTTAAGAATATTTTCTGTCGCTAAATTTTCATTTGTCAAATCAGTGTTATCAATGTGTAGACCACTAGTAATAGTCTAAAGCAACCAACGAAAAGACGAACTTTTAAAGGGATGGCGGAGATCCACATTGTAATATTTGTGTCAAATTTTTTTGTTACCACTTACACCTACTAATAATATTGAGATTAGACACATTAATATTTGGAAAATCATTTTTATGTGAGTTAAATTTTGTTAATGTGTATAAAATAACAAATTGCTCACATTGATTATAACATTTTCTTCTTTGTATATTATTATTGAGAACTATTAAGAACACAAATTACCTTAAATTAAGTCCATTTTCCTTCAACATCAAACACTTTCAACTACCCAATGAGAAAGTTCATTAGAAGGAAAAGAAAACAAAACTTTAAGTAATTAACTATATAAATCAGGTGGCTCACCTAGTTTTGGACCTAATGGTGGGACTTTGGTTACTATTCTAGAATATTAATTGTACTCACAATTCTAAGCTCATGGAAATATAAAGATTACAATGTGAACTAAACTAATAATAAGCCACCACAGTTAATTTTTAAACTAATAGTTGGGGTTTTAGTTGTGTACAAAATTGAGGGGAAAGAAAACTATTTGTCACGAAATTTCGAGAAGAATTATATGACACGACTTAAGTTTTAAGACAAACAAATTTTTTGGACTAATTTGTTAAGTTCAATCTGATTTTGTATACCGGCTTTCTAAACAATATTAGTTAAACCGTCTTCAATTTATAAATTTTAAATTTTAGTATTGTTCGTTCCGATCCGATCCAACTCTACACCAACCACTATGCGTAACTGAGAGCATTATTTCATTTTTCACATTTTTTTTACATTTTTTATACTATTTATTAATTACCATATAGCAAGTACACTATTTTGGATAATGTTTATCCATGAAAATCTTGAACAGTAAAAAAATTAAAATTGTGACAGAGAGTAAGTAAATAGTGTTAACTACTGTGTTACTTACATCATTAGTACTATTTTGAGAAATGTTTCGTGTAAGTACTCCAATTATCTATTTTGCCCCGAATTAGCATCTAAGTTCAACTTTGTTCTATTTTGATCTTCAAATTATTTAAGTTTAGCCACAAAATATGTTACGGAGTATTTCATTTTCAATCTATATAGAGGATCAAAATAGAACATTTTCTCGCTATTTTCTTAAATTTTGAAAGTAAAAATATTTTTAAAACATAATAATATTAAAAGAGAGAACCTCGGCGCACGAAAACGGGAAGGCAAAGGGCGAAGCAATAAATGCGAATCAGAAAGCGACACGTGTTGTCCCTTCATTCCCTTTAAACCCCTCCTCTTTCCTTCCATTTCTCTCCAATTTTCTCTCATTTTCCCACCAACCAAACGCCTAATTCCTCTGCACTCTCTATTCAGATCCAAATTCTCCAGACTCTTTTCTCTTCTCGCCGCCGTTTCTCTCCAGAATCGAGGTATCAACCTTTTTCTTTTCCTCATCCGATCGTCATTTCTGGAAAATTTCAGCGTCGCGATTGATTTTAACCTATTTTTGATTCGTTTACAGTTCTCGTCGTTGAAGAATTCGCATATTCACCTGATTCGATTCGTTTCTGTGGTGTGAGTCTTCTGAGATTAATGGATTCTTCTTTCTCGAATTCCGAATCGAATTTGGATCCGTCGTCGTCGCTTGAATCGTCTCGTAAAAAGCGGAGAAAAATCGACACCGGAGCTCACTCCGGCAGCCAGGACGACACCGCCGCGGAGGCGGCGATTATAAAGAACCGCGCCAGGTGGAGAACCGACGCCACGCAACAGATCTACTCGTCGAAGCTCGTGGAGGCTCTCCGTCACGTCCGTCGGAACTCGTCTCCGGCCGATAAGCCTCCCGGCGGAGGTAGACTCGTTCGTGAGACCGCCGACCGTGTCCTCGCCGTGGCCGCCAGGGGGAGGACTCGGTGGAGCCGTGCGATCCTCACGAGGCGGCTCAGCAGAAGACTCAGCAAGCACAGAAAGGCGAAGATCGCCGCCGGCGGAGTCAATAGGAAGAAAATCCGGCCGGAAGTTAGGTCGGAGACGAAGAAGCTGCCGGCGGTGCAGAAGAAAGTGAAAGTCCTCGGACGGCTCGTTCCCGGCTGCCGGAAGCTGTCATTTCCGAACCTTCTAGACGAAGCGAGCGATTACATAGCGGCTCTGGAGATGCAGGTCCGCGCCATGACGGCGTTAACCGAGCTTTTAGCCGGCGCGTCCGAGTCTCGGCTCGGCTCCGGCTCGAGCTCGTCGAGCTGAGAACAGTCCGTGGCTCATTGTGCCATGTGGCCTTACATTTTTTATTGTTAAATTAAATCTTTTGTTTATTATTGTTTTTTTATATTAAAAATTTAATGTATTTTATTGTATACATGACTTTTTCTTCCCCCATCTCATGAGCTCCACTAAGCTCTAGCCATTTTTTAGTTTAAATTATTTATTGTGCTGAAGATTCCACCTCATAAAATATAAAAATAATTTTCTTTTTGATAAAAAAAATTAAATGAACAACCAATCAACTAATATATTTAGAGATTATAACACATATCGGCATTAAACTGAAAGGTTGTAACTTAAGATATTATCAATTTTATATTTCACTGAGAAAGATGATCAATACTATTTATTTGCACATATTTTAGGTTATAACATAAGATAAAAATTATTATAGTATTAGAGTTATTGATTGAGACTCAACCAAATGTGTAAGAATTTATCACATTACTAGTTAAAACTTATATTTGTCTCAATTACTTTGTAAACATGAAGCGTTTATCGGAATTCAATCCGAATTTAGTTGAGTTCCGTTGCTCCCATAACATAATTGCACAATAGTAGAGTATCTACATTTGAATCGGTTTTATGTGGCAAGAATGAGATCTATTCATATTTCTTTGTATTTATTTATGTGCAACATTATTTCGTATTTAATAAAAGTTAATCATCTATAAAAATATGTTCAAATTAGGTTGAGAGATATTTTACGTTTTTTAGATATTTTCGACCTAAATTTATACCATTCGACTTTTAAATGTAACGATTCAACACTAAATAAACAACATATAATACAAAATGTTAATATCTATGTTTGAGAATTTCATCTTCTTTCAAAAGCATTATATTTAAAACTTAAAAACATTACTCCAAATATTTGAGACCACATAAATTATTTTCTGATTATGTCCATTCCACAATACAAGCATTTTTCATCTCTCATAAACTAATCCACATGAGGTGCATCTTGACAAAATAGCAACTTTATCACCTTCTTTTTCAATAAAAAATAAAACAATAAAGACTAGTCTTTTCACCATTAGCATAATGCAATGCTTTTCCAATCCACTTTCAAAAGACATGTTTCACTAGATATAGAACAACACCATTAAACCATAAATCAATCAAATTCACCACCAATTTCCAATCACATTAAAAAGAAAACAATTGCTCCATGTAAAAAACTCAAATTATTAGACAACTATATGACTTCACTTATATGAGAAATGCCACCTGATTTTTTATAATATTCTTTTTGATTATATAACTCGCGCTAATTTATACTTTTGACGATGTGTTCGTAAGTCTGAACAGAGAAGCATGAACTTTGTTAATGCTCATTAATTTAAATAGTCTAGTCTCACAGCTTAAACTATTAGATTACACACGATTTAACTCGTACATAAAATATAAGTGCATATCCCTCATTTGTTCTCCACATGAAACACAACAACACTAGTTCGTCGTACAATTTCAGGTTAAACAATTTGTTTATTATAATATTGGACAAAGCATGTTTTGACTACTGTTGAACAACAACACATATCGCATTCATACTCAACACACATTAACGTTAATCTGAACAGTCGAGTCTCACAATTCAAACTATTAGATGACGCGACCCAACTCGTACACATAACAGTGCATATCCATCATGTGTTGTCCACATAGAACTCTACAACACTAGAGTTAAACTTTGTAGGGAAAATGAGAAGATCCTCTGGCATTTTTAGGATCCTTGACAGATGCACAGAATTGGCAGAGGGAGAGAGAAAGTATTAAAATGTGGTGGTGGTGGTGGTGGTGGTGGTGGAGGTGGAGGTGGTGGTGGTGGTGGTAGTGATGGTGGTGGCTCCACAAGTGCTCCTAAAGTTAGAGCATGAGCCAAATTGGTGTTATGAGCAACAGTTGGGTGTCATGTGCTCTAACAAGACCCACTGTCCCTACACCATTTTTTGGTGCATGTGAGCCTCAACTGTGTGTGTTAGTGTTGTGTGTGTGTCCTTTGCAAAAGACTAAAACACTAGTAATTGCTAGCTACAACATTGTGCACAAACACACAACTGCACATGCCTTGCCTTGCCATTTTCTTGAGCAAAATTATTATGGGTCTTTAGCTTTTTCACTTTCAATTTCTAAGTATGTGTTGTCTTTTTATGGTTTTGGGATCTTTGGTGGTTCCAAAGAACAAGAATTATGGTCTCTACAAGGTGTTTGTTTTCTTGTTCCTGACCACTGTGTGGTTGTGTTCATGGATTGTCTTCTTGCTCTGTTTTGTTCATTGTTTAGTGAGATTTATGGGTCTATGATGGTCTATTCCATATATTTATGTTAGTGTGTAATAGTATAGACATTTTAGAGGTAAATTATTGAGGGTTCTATTTAAGATTGTTTGTTGAACAACATTGTATTGTATGATTATGTATATGAGGGCAACAAGAGCATAGTTTTTGCAATAACACAAGAGTTAAAAAAGTTGAAATAATTGTGATGCAGAGATGAAACACTTTTTAACTTATATTCGATGATTTGTGAATTAATTTTACATTTATTTGGAACTAAGGTTTGGAGTATGAGATATAATTAAATAGCTGTTGTGCAACTTCTTTGAGTTTTGTGTTTGAGACTCTTATGAACTGTAGTAGAAATTAGAATTTTTTGTTGTTCTTCGGCGGTCTTTTTATTAAGAGACTCATAAATTTGACTTAAAACTATGATAGATTCCCATAAAAATTAACATGCATGACATAGAATCAAACATTGCAATATAAGCAAAGTGATTCACATATCTTAAAAAATCAAAAGAATGACCAACTTTCATATAGTTTGTTAAAATCTTGATTGCAATATTAGAACAATATATCATGTCGTTTTTCTTTTCATAATCATCTGACGTGCAGCAATAAATATCTTATATTAAGTTTTCAGAAAACTCCATCTTGACACGTTATTTGAACTTAAAACTAAATCCACGAAAATAAATATCGCACAAAAACAAGTCGTAGCGTGTTTAGACTTGAAACCCTAGTTGACACTTTAGAGAAGAGGACAGGTGGAGGTGGAGGCAAAGTAGCATCCCTATCAAAATGGTATTCTATTTTGTTAGTAATGGACCAATTTGGGTTGTGATGGCTAAGTGATAGACCACACATGCACACACATCACATGCATGTTACATTCTTTGATTTATGGTTGGCAATTCTTAGCTATTTCCTTCCTAGTTTCTTTAACAAAATCACATTATAGGTGTGTCCTCTTATTCAATACTGATTTTTGTTTATGCTTCAACAGGTGTCCACACCATTAATTCACATGCATGCATGTGCCTTCTTTAAAGAAAGCTCATGACTTTGCCCCCAAAAATGTATAAATAAAATAAAATAATAATATCACCTTATTTATTCACATGCATATATCTTACAAAACAACATGTTCCAATGCTCCTCATAAACTAAAGTTATTGTTTCTTTTCAATAAAGCTACAAGTTCAAAAAAATTATGAAAAGAGACACTTAATTTGGGACAGACGAATTTGCAACGATGTATACTCGTTCAGCAAGGAAAAATCAAGTGTGATAGAAAATAAATGGGGACGAATTTTTTTTTGAACGTATGATATCTGCTGTGAAATGTTCATAACAAAATAGCCAGAAATCTAAGTGTCTAACTATTAGAGTTCGCGACAAAAACTGTACCGCAAAACCGAGAAAGTCTTGTAGTGAGATTACATTTTCAAAAGTAATTAATTTTTGTTGGATGATTCTCAAATCTCAATCAATGATTTCTAGAGCTGCCAAATGAATATATGGTTCTTTTTACCTTTCAATCTATCATTTTAATGAGAGTTTACTTAGGATTGAAGTGTGCAATTAATAAGAAAATCAGAATATGGAAATCTTATACTATCTGCAGTGTACGGATTCAAATCAATATCTATTTAAAGCTCACCTCTGGATTTAGGTTGCCAGATATGAAGTATTATTTTTTTTATTTTTTGCATTGATTATTGAAACTAAATTCAGACCACACAATCAATTTAATATCCTAGTATCTCTTTAATTTATGACCCACTATATATTTTTAACACTAATGTGATTATATAATTTTGCACCTAAATATTTGGTTTGTGAAGAGCAAATATTCATGAATTGGATTTAAAACTAATGATAAAAACTCAATTACTTTTTATTTTCATTTTTTTAAAAGTACTTTTTATTTTCATTTAATTATTAACTATTTTAATCCATCATAAATTTGCTATCAAAGCTAATTGTGATGGGTCAAGTTGATCGATTTTCAGGAAAAAATACCATTCTATTTTAGCTAAATATTTTTTTTATTTTATCAATTAGTACTTTACTCGACTTTTTGAAAAAGAAATGTATTTAGTACATGAGTTATTTAAATTTAAACCATTAATTTAATTTCTCTTTCTACCATGCCTTTTTTGAAAATCAATTTAAATTTTCACCCAACAAAAATCATTTTCATGACTAATTTATTGTTTAAAAATATATTTTATTGATACACTATATATTTGTGACACCAAGGACATCTCACTTTCACATTATGTTCTTTCCTGTAATATTTGAACATTTGTCCCAGTTCAGCCTCACTTGCCACATGTCATTTTCTATGTGGTCTTGATTGTGACATGTTGGTGCCATGTGGCACCTAACCAACTTGTATCTTAATGACATGGCAGTAACATGACATCACCTACCTTTTTTTTAGAATTGTCTCTCAAGACATTTACTTTGGCTGAAAGGGATGGCCTTTTGTTGTGTGTGATGTGAATTAATTAAAACTATATTTTTATATAATAAAAATTGGACATGAAATTAAAATATTAGGTATACAAGAATAGATATTTTCTTAGTTATATTTTCTCACATCAATGACAAACAAACCCTAATTATTAGCCCACCAATATAATTTACATTTTGTTCTCAATAATTTTATAAATGTTCAATGTATATATAATGGATTAATCAACTATGCATTTATATCTAATTTGATATTTCAACAACATTACCCTAATGAAACCGAATCTATTTTTCTATGATATTGTAGAACACAATGTGTTAAATTTCGCTAAATTTTGGAAAAAATTATTTCAAACCAATTTGTCCAATTCATACTCATTGCTTATAATATATGAACATTTTTTTTTCTCTACTTGCAAAATTTATGACAATCATAATAAGATTAGAATCAATTCACTATTGAGCCAAAGCCCAAAGTTGGAACAAAGTGGGCTACAATGAGTTGGTTTTGGGCCCAAAAGGAACAAAAATTAGCAATTTCTTTCTTCAAAGATTAAGAGTTGAATGTAAAATACAAAGATGTATTTGGCATGAGGAAGAACATAAAATCAAGCTCTAACAATGGCAATTTTGTTAGTGTGATTGTCATTTTAAGAATTCCATACATTTTGAGAGTTGGATATAATGATTTTAGTTGGAACTTGGAAGTACAAAGATATGATAGAAGATTTGAAGAACCCAAAACCAGTTTCCTAACAATTGAGTATATGTGATTTTGGGAGCTAACTAATGAAAGGGAGAGCGATATTGATGATACGTGAAATTTCATGAATAAATTGTTTAAAACAAAGCGTATAAGTGTACTCAAAATGCGTCTTTGCTATAATTTAGGAGTTGAAAATCATGAGTTGCATTCTTTGGAATAGACACATGTCAAATATGGAATTAAATTTGGTCCCTCCATATCTCTATGTATTTGTCGCTTCAAAAAACTTGTTCGAGAAGAACAGTTCAACTATGTAGGTCCTTGGCATCGTCGGACACCCAAAACTCAAAATGCATTTTTATGAGCTTGGATTGCATAGAATATTCAATTAATTTTCAAGTTGGATAAATTTATACGAAATCGCTCACTATGCACAAAAGCTCACCCAATTTATTCACAATCTCTTTTCTGATTCCATACTCAAATCATCGGGTAATTATTTATTTTATATTCTCAGTAGACTTTTTTCGGATTTGTTGTTTGAATAAAGATTAGGAGATTGTTGTTCCCACAAATCAAACTTGTGCTAGCCATGTTAATAATGTGTTGTTTTTGCTGGCAGCACATCCATCACTCCACAGTTTTAAATATATAACTTAGGAATAATAAAAAGAAGTATTTAATTTTCTCCAATATCCCAAAAATGATATATATTTGAAGCATATGAAATCTCAAAGTTAAAATACTATTTCACATCAACTTTACATTTATTATTTTGAGAACCAGTTCATGATTTATGTACGTGTATTGAAATGAAACCAAAGCTGGTGAAATAAAAGCCTGTGTTGGACTGCATGTTGAAGAAGCTCTGTTCATGAATTGTTTGATCCGAAGTTTTATTAATCAAATAACTCACACATTATGAAAATGGTTCTCATAATTTCTTCATGATATTTTATAATTATTTCTCTGGATAAATTTAAAATATAGTCACATTTGGTACATGTGAAGTAATGCTTGCGTTTTCTTATTTGACATGATGTAACGTTCAACTTAATCGTCTGATTCTCCTAGACCTCTTTGTTAGCATGAAATCATTTGTGTATTATTATTTTAATCCAACCGTTTACCCCAATGAACACAAACTTTTGCATTAGCCGGTTAAAGCTTTTTGCTCAAGTAAAAAAACACGGTCAGAAAAATGATACGCATATAATTACACAAGTTAAAAATCTTAGTAAAAAAAAGACGCATGGCACCTAAAAACTACATCATCACTTGGATTCAAAGTCGAAAAGGGAGGCAAAGTCAAAACTAGATCTTATGGGTCCTAAAACAGACTATACAAAGACTCTTCGAACCCAAATGCAAGCTCGTGAAGTATAAGATACCTCCAAGCAAAAACCTCTATAGAGCTTTTCCGTTTGTCATCTCCTCAACCAAAGCAGATACAATCTTTGCTACCTTATGTTAAATTTTAATATTGGGATTCCAACACACCGAGATTCGGTAAAAACCCTATCAGCAAGCGTATACAACACACCGAGACTCGAATCTGAAATCTCGAGGAATCAAGTGAAATCAACCACTTGTCCTACGTGATATTTACTAATTAGGCTTTTACTTTCTTCTCGAATTTTTTTATTTATAAAGAATACCAATTGCTTATATGAAAAATAAACATTCTCTAAACTTGAAAGACAACCTATCAGCTATCACTGGAACACCGTCAATTTTGTTGAAAAATGTCATTGTTATTAGCTTATAGTACGAGTAAGAGACACAAAATTTTTAAAACCTCATATTCTATTCTTTATTCAGACTTCACCTGTTATTTCATTTTTTTGTTCCTCACTTTTTTGCATGCATGTTTCATATTCAGATTTTCTATTTTTCTTGTTTGTTTCAAACTCAAATTTCATATTTCTACTTATTTTATAGAGATTTGTGCTTTGTTGTTGTGTTGTTTGGCGAAAAATTCTATACTCGATTTTCTTGCAAATCAAAACCACGTAGGTTTGATGCTTCCAATAATATTACATGATTGGGTGGCTCATGACACAACAGTCTCCAACAAATCTGTTGACGATACTACTACGTATTTTTGGGAAATCCAGTATCTTTATATTGAACTTCAACGATGTTATATTTTTGTACATAGTTGAAGTATTTAGCATCCTCCAGTATTTTTTTTATATTGAACTTCAAACTTCAACGATGTCATTACAATAATGAATGTATAATCCAAAGATTGTGTGTATGAGATCTGAAAGTTATAATACCATTTTGCATCAATTTTGCATTTTCTTTTTTCTTCCGAGAAGCGATTCTTGCATGCAAATTTGACAAATAGTTCATTCATGCATGTGTATAGGAATGAAACCAAGCTAGTAAAAGAAAGAAAATAAGAATGGTCAAAAGGATTCCTTATTTTTGTTTTTGACGGAAAGAGGACAAAATTTTATTACTCTTTTAAATCACCAAATAACAAGTCCGAAAGATGAATAGGACCAACATGGCCCAACCAACCAACTGACTCGGAAACAGAAATAGCCGACCTAGGAAGATTTTTTCGCCTTGAAAGCTTTCATAAGCTCCATTTTTACGTTCTTGAGTGTCTCCAACCTTTCTTTACCTCGTGGCAGTGCTAATGTTAGTTTTTGAAGCTTTTCGGGAAGCTCGTCTAGTTCTGTACGTACCTGTGTTATTTTCTCGTATACTTCATTGTCAGCTCGAAGACCAAATTGAGCGTACACAAAAATTCGTGCACAGCTATGTCGTGCCACAGTTAAGTATGTTTTCATCCGTGCAAAAATATTCCCTATTTGGCAAACAAACCTTCAAAAATGGTAGCGAAGTTTTGCGTTACTTGGTGCACTCTAACACCAGTGTCTTTCTTTTTTATGAAGGGATATGTGAATAAGGTGGCTCATGCCATAGCGAGATAATCTCATATTATATGTCTGGTCGTAGGTGTTGGAATGGGTTGTTTGTCCCGGAGATGTCTTAGTTGTTGCTAAATGATTTAGGTTAATAATATATGCCTTACCGTAAAAATAAAAACTATTTAAGGACTAAGAATTCAGGCTAAGAAAACTATATAGTGCTATTTTTATCAAATAATTATAAAACTAAAATTAGTCAAAGATAAAATGAAATCCAGAATGTCTTGTGATATGAATTACTATTATTATTAATTAAATCAAATTGGTAATACTGATTCTCTAATTTCATTTTCAACAACCTCATCTCTCTTATTTCTCTCTAATTCTCTCTTCAGGAAATAGGTATGTTCCCATTACTGATTTCATTTGTATTTCTTCAATTGTTTATTATTATCTGCATTTTGTCATAAAATGAAGAACACATTGAAGAAACCAAAATCAATGATTTATGTTTATGTAACATTGATATATATAATCATCAATAATTATTTGCCTTTGAAATATGTGAATCTCTTGATATTTTATCAAAATTGCAATTTGTTTGTAACTTTTCAAGATTTCCTCTCTTTTTTTCATAACAATTTCATTTCATGCAAACAGAAACTTGCAATTCCAAGACATTTCATTTCAAGATCTGTGTTTTATTTTGGTTTCCCAACTATCATTTTTGTTCTGAATTGGTTCTCAAGCTATCCATATTATTCTAATTTAGTCCCCTAAACTATTCTATTTTGTTTCAAAATGGTCCAATCCGTACCGGTGTCGTCAAATTTGACAGATGTGATAATTTCTTTACTGCAACGCTTAAGTAATCTATTTTTTTTTATACCTATTGTGGTAATTGAGATGATTAATTTGGTTTTGACATACATAGAGAGTTGGAGGGAAAAGCAAAGAGATCATTGAGGTTGTGATGATGGGCCCTAAAGTAATGGATGGAGAAGAAAATGGCACAATAGTAGATTTGGAAAATGGCACAATCTCAAGCCATGAAGATGGTACCAAGAACTCAAAACCAGTCACTGAACCTCCAAAGAAAATGATGTCTAGGCTGAGAAGTGGTGTTTTAATAGGCTCAAGCAGGAACAACAAGTCTCCATCTTCAGGTGACAAATTGGAGATTTTGGTAACCAAGTATGGGGAAGAACCTGCAAAGCTCAAGGACAAGGAGAAGCAAAGAAAAAAACTCGGGAAGCCTCCGAAACCCCCGCGCCCCCCTAGACATCCGGCATCTTCGGCTCCCAGATTGGAGACGAAGAAGACTTCAAGAGAGGGATCAGAGCATGCAATGCCGAAACAAACCAAGCTTGAACGAATGAGGTCATGGAAAAGAACGAGAACAGATAGGGTTTTGGTTTTACCATCATCATCGTCTCCATCGTCGTCAGCACCATCATCACCATCGCCGAGAGTATTGCCTGCAAAGATCAGTACTAAAATGGTAGGAATAGCAATTAGCATCGTTTTCTGCTATGTCGTAATCTTTCAAGGTAACAATTACAACTATGCTGCATATAGATACATATTCAGTTTATACATCAAATCACTGATATTGTAATGGTTTATTTTCAGGTGTCTTGGGTTCTCGTTTATGATGCGATCATCTTCGAATTTCAAGAAGATATATGAACTCAAGGATGTGAAGTTTTTATGGTATCACAGAGCAAATTTGTTAGATGCATATTGTAAACTACAACATGTGCAGTGCAAAACTTCACAAGCTTTTCGATCTGAATAGCATATTGGATCATGTATTCATGTCCTTACTCTATTGCAAGTTTCAGACTCCTGCCTAAAAATTAACACAGCACACAAACATTATTACGAATTTCAATACTATTTGTTCGTGCTACTCGGTTCAAAGTGTGTCATACATTGAATTTCAAACCTTAGTTGAATATCAAGCTAAGCATTTAAATATGAACCGGGGTGAAGAAAGAGAGCACATACTAACATGTCAATCCTTTTTCAAGTCCAACGTCTACATTCGGATGATTAAAAAACAGAGTTGGTCCCAAATAAATTAACTTTTGTGTTTTACTGGCACAGCTCGAGGCCTCCAGAGTCCCAACCTGTACTTCTGGGTGTATCGCAAAATCAGCTTCCTCTGCAGAACCAAAATGCCAAATTAGAATTGGTTGTTAAAAAGGTAGAGGAATTAGATGGAGTGTAAATAATCTAATCCGACATGAAAGTGAGAGAGCAAGCTTCACAAAATTATTAATAAAATTTATACTGAATGGTTAATGTATTTATTTAGTAAATGTCATCTTGAAATGTTAAATTTCGGTGTTAAAGTACATTATGGTAAGAATTCTTATAGAACAATAAACCTCACAGTTATTATTACTTCACAAAGAAACACATCCATGCAGGCCAATTCACATTATTTGCAACAAGTAAATGAAATGATTAGGGGACTAGGGATATGCCTATGCTAAGATAAGCAGAATTAATAAGAAAATGCATGATAATGCATAGATTAACGGAGGAGACGGGATGGAGTGAGGAGAAGGATACAAACAAAAGATTCAAAGAGCCTTTCCCAACTTCTGTTGGGGAATTGGTATGAGGTTTATCACATTTTCTCAATGCTATAAGCATCTATTCACCTAAAAATTATTATAGAAATAGCGCATTAGAAAGACAATAGGGTAGATTTAGGAGTCTTCTTCAGAAACTCTAGCCTTAAATGGAAACACCACTAATATCAATACTTTATCAGATGCAACAGGATATGAAAGACGCACTAACTCATCACCGTATACTTTCCACAAAACCGTGAGCATATTCAAAAGACTTGTCTATCCTATGTAATTCTACTCAGCTACTCAGTGAATGGGAAACCTATATATAGGGAAGAGATTCAACCTCTACGTTCATCTTCCCTCTGCAACCTATAGGCAAGTTTACTTATGTTACACTCTTCCCAATACAAAGTGTTTCCACCCTTGACACAACCCTGTACCATTTCGTATTTTTGAATTCAAGGGCATGCGCAATATGCACCTCCTAGTACATATGCAGAACATCAACAAACCAGAGAAACTAATATTTATAAGACTATTTTTAGCTGAAACTTCCATCTTGACAAGGATTTTTGGAACAAAACTAGACATGATGAGTCAATTCAAATCAACAAAGCAGCAGTTCCAAGTGATATTTATCAATGCCTACAATCCTAGTCACCATAATAAAGGTTTTCTTAAATATATCTAGCATGAAACCCAAACACAATATGCATAGATAAGAGCATGTTGCAAATGAGTCTATTTAGAGAGTTGATATAGAATTGAGAATGATTACATGTTTGCATGGGATCCCAAGTTTCTTTAGCGTCATAGTGCGAGTAACAAGCAGCTTGTTGAAGTCCCCTATCTCTGAATCAAGCTTCGCAATATGAGCTTCAACTCCATTCCCCACTCCCTGCAGAAACTCTGGTATCCCAACCTTAGCTGCAACGAAACCAACCACTCTCTCAAACACACTTTCCAGATTGACAAGTTATACAAAACGCCAATAACAAATCAAACCCCACTAAAAATACAGCTCTCATTAATAACAGAATAAGCATAGTTTAGGTCAGAAATCCAGAATCATCATCATCAACCAGAAGATCCAATTTCATTCCTTTTATCTGTTCCCGTAACTGTTTGGTTGCTAATGCTAATACCCAGTTTTTGTTCCATCCCCATCCTCAGTTTTCTCGGGAACCAAACAGAAAATGAAATTAAAAACATAAAATTTAATCAAATTTACCAATGTATGGGCTCGGCTTAGAGAAGAATCTGCAAAACCCAGGTGCCGAATTCAACTGGGTTGGCGTCGAAATCGTTCTCGCGGTGAACAGGATTTGCCTCCAAGCCATCTCAGTCTGCAACTTCCTCTTCAGTCTTTCTCAGCTGTTCCTGCTCCAAGGGTTTTAGGGTCAAAGTGACGATCACAAATGGACCATACGATGTCGTTTCGTAATTTAATATTCGACATGTCGTTCTAGATACAACTGAAGATGGGCTGACATAAAAAAACGTAGCCCATTTTCATAGCTTTAGGCCCAGCCCATATAACTATAGAGCTTTTTATTTTTTTATAACTTAAAGTCCCACATCGGCGAAATTGAAAGCAAAACAAATTTGATAAAGAAGCTGATGAGGCTTGATGGTCACGACCTTACTTGAACAGGATCATTTCTAAAGGCTCGTACCTCTGAATCCTTGATTACAAGTGAGATGAGAATCTAAGTCTGGTTGACGAATCAAGACCGTTGGATCAGAGCGTGATTAACGGCTGACCTCCCATCTGATGGGGGAGTTGGCTGCAGAGGATCGTTTCCAGTTGGGGTTTCTTCGAACTGGAATGATCCAACGGTTGTCCGACAGACCCTAACCCCCTTTTTTTTCCTCTCTTTTTTTAGACTTGTGATGATTTGAGTTGGATTGGTTTTGCACGCCATGTGTTTGATGAAATGTCTGAGAGAAGTGTTTGGCACTGCTCGTGAAAAGTCAGGAGCTTTAGCTGAATCAGGGTTGCTTTGATGAGCTCTTGAAGGTATGTTGTGCTCTGGGGTTGAAAATGCTGTAACATGTCTAGCACTTCTCTTTTGGGTTGTGCTATTTTCATTGAATGGAGAGAGATTTTGGCTTTGAACCCATGTTGGACACTTTGGTTGTGTGGTTTATTGATATGCTTGGTTGTGCAAGGTTGATTGAGCCAATGCCGGGTGGCCCGAGTTCCTGTTGGATTTATTGAAATGTTGAAGGTGTAGAAGTTGCATTCTTGGCCGTCTTTACATGATTTTGGTTTATTCAATGGTTTTTGTATAGGGAGGCTGGAAGATATGCTGAAGTGGAGAAAGTAAAGAGGATTGGTTGTGGAAAAGGTGCGGCCTTTGCTGGATTGAAGTGTGTAGAGTTTGCTATGGATTTGTGGTTGAAGACGAAAGTGTGTTGAGGTAAAATGATTACAAAAGTTGCAGATATCTAAGCAAGTTTTCCTTTTAGCAATCTCAGGGTGCAAAATGGAACATCACATTATAAAGACTCCTTTGTTATGCTAAGACCTACCGGATGTGACTGTTCCAAAACCAAGTCTATATCTTTATAGAGACCAACCATAGCAAGTTTAGTCATTCAAACGATGGGCTGTGGTACCTTTGGATATGATGGGCAAATGGAAATACTTGTTCGGTGAAGAATGAGACGAGCATGAAGGGCTTAAGGGAATCTTCACATGTATAGCTATGCACACTAAGGTAAATTCTTTAATAGTTTTTTTTTCATATGTTGTTTGTCTTCGGGGCATTAATCATCATCGCAATTTGGTCTTCTATGTTTCTCCCAAATTCCATGCATATAGTTTGTTGGTAAAGCAATTATAGTACTACTTTAGGTTGTGTTTGGTTACAAATTTGATGAATGCTTACTGTTGATATCGTGAATATATGTGTGCCATACTAGATTCTCAAGAAGTCTTGTGTTGACTAATTCTAGTAAGACAACATATTTATGTGATGCCTAAGAAATGAAACATTTATGTGCACATTGCATAAGTTGTGAGCTCCTATTACACACGATGATGAGACTACGAAAAATGCGAAAAGCAGCTCATCTCACAGACTCTCTGGGGTATTAGATTATATAATTAGTATATCTCCAATGATAACTTGCAAAACCAATGCTATAAGAGTCTTAGACAAATAAAAATCCCATACCAATATCAGTTTCTGTACTGCAATCATGAAAAAAACATATTTAAACAACCTTTATAAATTTCTTGTTCCAAATAAAAGATGAAACTAGTCCAAGCTTTCTAAATCACCCCCTCGTTACCTGCCAAGACCATGTACTTGTCTCTCCTAGTTAAACTGGTGCATTCAAACCCCAACACGTTGGCAATTTGTGCTTGGATATGATTCGCTACTTCAAACTTCGATTTCCCTTCCTTCCACG
>JAYMTF010001641.1:0-22139 GCA_036897485.1 Pelargonium nanum | reverse complement strand
TAATAACCAAAGGGTAGCCAAAAGTACGAAAACGAACCTTAGGGGCCCCAAGTGAAAAGGGACTTTACCATAAGGGTGGAAACTGTAATTACTCCTTTATAGATATAATGCTTGTGGAATATTAGTTGATGATTTCAAGGTGAAAGAAGCCGAAACTATCAAGGATTGGATCCAAAAATTGGAAAACAAGTGAAGAAGTGTTGCGAGCAGCAAGCTCTGCCTAGGTGGAGGTAACCAGCGACGCGGTAGAGAGCTCTGATCAAGAATAAATAACATTTCAGCAACCTCCGCCGCGACAGAGAGCATCAACACTGCGGCGGATGACAACTCGTATTCTACATGCGTTGTTAAGCCCTAATTCATGCTACTTGAATGTTATTCTTGCCTTGTTTTCCTAGCATTGTGCCTTTATTTGCTTGATTCACTCTTTTATTGATTCATGAGCTTAATTGTGAATATAGTGTGGTTTTGGTGCTTATTTGAGTTCAATTTGATGTATATGATTATCTTTGACAATATGACGGTTTTGGGAGTGTTTTATGGCTTTTATTGGTTGATCATCCGTCATATGAAGCAAAGAGATGAGAAAACATTGAAGGAACTCAAGGTGAGCTTCTAAGGTAGATTCGTCGCAGCGAGATTCATGGTGTGCCGCGGCGAAATAGGGTCTGATCATGAAGACCAAAATTGACTCGGAGTGACGTCGGCAGCGTCGCGCCGCGGTAAGGAAAAAAAGATGTTGCGGCGAAATCGGCAGTTCATCAATATAAAAGGACGTTTTGAAGACGACATTAGGGGTCGCTCTTTGATCACTTGAGGCTAATTTTTGGGATTTCGTTTAGAGCACCTGAGAGTACAAAGAGAGACAAAGTTCATAACATGGTGGAGCAAGGATTGTCGGATTGGAATCGTAGTCACAGATTGACATCCCGTCTTACGGTTTCTCGATTTTTTTTTGTTAGGGTTTGGAATATTAGTTTATGTTTGATTGTTTACTGCTGAACATAAATTTAGTTTTTTTTTCTTTAGTTATTATGTGTTTGTCTATGAACATAAGTAGCTTAACTCCTTTTCGAGAGGGATGTGAGCAAGGACTGATTTGGTTACTATAATATTAGTTTTTTTATAAAAGTTGAGCTAAACAATAGGGGGTAGCTCTCCCTTTTTAACCCAAAATCTCACCCCGCCCGACGCAATGAAATTTGAACCCACGATCTCCCACATGGAGATGTGTGTCTTGACCATTGCGTCACCCCCTATGGGGCGATATAATATTAGTTCGAATATACACTATTTGTTATTCCAAGATTCTTTTGGCTTATTGTATGTTAGTTCTTGCAGTTGATTTGATCAGTCAATAGCATGATTCAAATGTATGTATGTCTCTTCCAGTGAGTGTGTGTGCGTGGACCGAGCCATTAGGTTAGAGTACCGATTTGCAGTCACATGCTCTCAGAGTCTTTCGCTAGTCACGTAGTCATCCTAGTTGTGTGTGCATTTTGGTAGTGAACAGTGCTTGGAAACACATGCAACTACGTCTCTAAAGTCCTTCCAATGGACCCTGAATATTTTCATTGATAGGTAATTATTAGGAATAACAATTGTGACCCGTGCATAACCGTCCTGCAATTATATAACCAATATCACATCTAGATCTGGATCACATCCCTACATGGCTTACATCTATGAAATCCCATCACTTAAGTTTACTATAATTTGCTTGCTCGTTAGTTTACTCAACTCAATACAATTCTTTGTTTACTGTTTTTTTAGTTAACAAGATTTATCACTGTTAATCCCAAAGCTACTACACAAGTCTCTGTGGATTCGATACTTGAATATGAGTCCTATATTACTTGGATGAGATCAGTACACTTGTCGAGAGCGCGTCAGCGGAGAGCACCACCGTCGCGGCGCCGCGATCCTGACAGTTATTTAAGGAAGTAAATTTTCAGCATTTTGGGCAATTAAAAGAGAATTAAGGTTATGCCTCCACAACACTTTCAACCGAAAATTAGAGAGGAAAAGAGAGAAGAGGAAGGAGAAAGCTTGGAGAAGAGGATTGACAACCCTCAAGGCCTTGGATCATTAACCACCATTGAAGACCCGATTGTTTTTCTTCCCTTTTCCCCTTTTGAGGTTTGTAAATTTGGATTTTGCTTCAATACTTTGATGATTTGGGATTGTTTAACTTGCACTAATTTGAGTTTTGATGCAACTTTCACCATTCATTTCATGTCTTTAAGAATGAGTGGCTAAATGTTTTGCGGTAGGGATATGATTTGAACAATGGATTGTTATTCGATAGAATGATGAAGTGATATTATGTTTATTTGTGTTCTTATGGTATACTATTCGTAAAGATTTTTTTATTAGTCAATCATGTAACATGATCATAGCACGAGACTTAGGCCTGACCATGGATTCGTCTCACATATGGATCAAACCGTAGGGTTGACTGATCCTTTTGTCGTAATATGCTTAAGGACACTTTTCGCCTGTTATAGAGTACTCAAGGCTCATGCTAGGGTATATGTGATTCCCTTGCAGTAATATGTCTGGGAATGCAATTATATCGGACGGAGTTGCCGATGTGTTTACCTTAAGTCTCAGTAAGTGCCTGACCGCGCCTTACGAGTGCAAATGATGGTTGGCCAACTAAAATACCACAATATCATTACATTGTTCTCATTATTAGCATACTCACTGTTAATCAATTCATATCCCGATCCAACTCTTGATTTATCGCTTGATTTGTTATTGTGGAATTTACTTTATTACTGTTTAATCCTTGTTACATGAGTGTGACAACCCAACAACTTTCAACTGAAAATTGTTTAAGTGCTTTCAGTAGATTTAGATTACTCTACTGAGAATTTTAATTTGTACCAACTATCGAGTCCTTGAGGATCGATATCCGGACTTCACAGCTTGTATTCAATTTTATGACTAGTTTGATCGACCATGATGTATAGCTATCTTAGTCTTACCAAGTTAGTCTAACCTCCTTACATACATTTTCTTAAAACGTCATTTTTTCTATAAACAATTTCAGGAGTTTCATTAGTGTGTATATGTTTGGAAACATTTTTCAAACATTTCTAGAGATTGGCAAAGGTTTGCTTACATGTTCACTCGTATGAGCGTAATCCTATGAGTTCTCACAATGTTGGAAATGACGTCCAAGACGCCATAAACACTGAATGGCATCTAAAAAGGCATTAGTATTGCCCAAGTTGTGAGACTTGACTTGACAAGTCAAATCCATCAGTATGGTCTATTTGTCCTTGATATCTTGATCCAAACACGAGTCATGAACTGTCACGCTCGTATGTTCCGGATCATATGATTTATTGATACCGAGCGTGTCATCAAAACAAATGATCACGACAACACATGTTTGTCGTATCATTTAGGTGCACCTCTTCATAACACATGTTCATCAAGGCCTCCAAAAATATCATTCTGCTTGTTCGGAGGACAAATATTTTCTTGATCACTCATCACCCGTCTTCATGACTTGTGATGTGACCAATGTCGCCGTTATGAGCAATTATATTACAAATGTCGTTTTGACTAAATCAAATAACTCGATTCATCAAATTATGAATGGTGATCTCAAGTCTAAGTATCAACACATTTCACCATAAATCTAGGAGGGTTGTTTATGATAGTTAAACCATATCCCATGAAAGACTTTCTTGTGGGTCGGTCTAATGTAATGGTTCACTAACCACCACCGAAATTGTTGAGTGACATCCAAATGTCATATGACAATACTTTATCATCAAACAACAATATATTAGTCTAAATTGTATCACCAGTAATCATATCTTGATGATACTAAACTAGTGACACGTTTAAAGATACATAGTCTATCAAAGGGGTTGGTCTTAAAATCTTAAGATTTCGCAATGTCTTTTACAAGGATGTAAACGATACTACAAAATGTATACATGCAAATAATTGGTCTCTAAATCAAAATGGACAACCTCGTCAAATTGTCTCGGAATCAACAGAATGTTGAAGTGTGTATAAAAGAGTTTAATCGAGTGTCATCTTATAATTGAATGGCTCAACTTAAGTAAAAAATGTCATGACATACGCCGATTCTTCTCCATATATAAAATTAATGTTCATCTCTTTTTCAGTTTGAATCATTATTTAGAGGACAAATTTTATTGATCTAAAATGTATCATATTATACCTTGAAATATGATGTTATTTTAGTACCCTTGAATAACAACTCCTTAGTAAAGAAAGATTCCAAACAGAGAGAATTAGATTTTACGAGATATATTTGGCTTAGGCTAAGCCAAATATTTGTTGGTTTAGATTCCTTATTCTCTCTCTATATATATATATATATATAAACAAGATATAAATTATCTATTTCCATGAAAATCCATCCACCATACTCAATATATTCAAATTTGCAACATCCAAACTAGGATTAAGATTTCAACATTAGAAAAACCATTAAGGACAGCTTAAAGATATTATAGTACAAACATTTCACAAATATGTAGTTTTTATTAAGAAAAAATTAGATACGGATTGGCCCAGATGACCCTTGCATTACCTTCGCCGGAGCCTGTCGGGTCTTAAGCAAGTGATGATTATGAAGAAAAAAACACAATGAAATTCTTCAATGACATAGAGCCTTCAAAATCATAATGCCTTTTTTTCATTTAACCATCTTGTTGGCGATGGAAAACACGGGAGCTATATCCACAGGTACCTGGATGATGTGAGAAAGGAAGACATTAAATATGAGTACAACAAGCACTTTCCAAGTAAATTTCTTTATTGGTTTAGTCGAGTCTCAGTCTTGATTTATGCGTTAGTTGTCATTTGAATTTGTTCGATAATCTTTCTTAATGTGAACTTAACAGTGTAGTTGAATTCCATAGATCTATTTTGTCCGTCTAGAAGGGAAATGCGACTTCTCACTACTCATTCCACCAATAATGAAGGAATACATGTATTAGCAAGTAACATATAGCTCTCGAGTTCATACCTTAATGTTTTCTAGTTTCTGCAATGCAATTTTTAGTGGTTGCGTCATTGTACCATATTTTTGAAGGAGAGACTTTGCCGCCTCTTTGTCACCTTTTGCTTGAGTGGTAAGTATCTCCCTACTCAAGCTTTCAACGGCAGTTTCAACCTTTCAAAAATGAAACAATCTTCATGAACTTGATATTTCATTTGGAAACCTCTTGAAATATGAAATTTGAAAAACGGCATACCTTGGCAAAATCAACAGAAAACATTTCATCGTGATCTAAGATGAAGGCTCCCTTTTCAAATAACCAATTAAACTGCAGTGCTTGTCCTTTTCTGGCAACAGAGCAAATAAAAAAATGTTCAGCGACATCGTAAGTTAATAGCAAACTGAAGAAGGATACGGAGATAGCTTACCCATGAGCTTCCTCTAAACCGAAACGTACTGAGCGGAAGCATCCTGCAAGGAACGAAACATAAACAGCTTCTACCATACTCTTTGGAAGCAAACCCTGAGAACTCCCACAGGAAAATAAGCAAAGCAAAATTAGCGTTACTAGTGAACGAAAAAGGTCAGAATAAAATGAAAACTGAAAAACTGCATATCTGTAATGGTTGCTTTTGGATTCTTGAATTTGAAATGCAACATTTCAAATCCCAAATTTCAAATCCAAGAATCCAAAAGCAACCTAAAATTGATTAAGAATAAATCTTAAATATAATAAGTTCTCAAGTGTTTTCTCTCTTAAAAAACACAGGTGTGCTTTTGGATAATGTGACGTCTTGACAAAACTTTTTTAAAATGTACTCCCTCCGTCCCAAAATAGTTGTCCAATTTCTCTATTAAGGATGTAGTTATGCATGATATATTAACAATGTCCCTAAAATAAGTTAGTTAGATTGCCTTGAGTTTGTTTATAAAAAGAGTACAATGGGGCATAAGAGGGAAATAGCAATCCTAACTAACTAATTGTCAATCTCTACAAAAATGTGAAAGTGGACAATTATTTTGGGACGGAGGGAGTAATTGTTTCCGGTTGGTTCTAGTTATCCAAAATAAAGGTCAGTGCTAAAGTTTGATCGGAACTCACTAATCTTGAATAAATGGGAATGAAAATCTCCTGTGTCTACTTGCAATTGCAAACAAAAATATATCTCATGTTTAAGGGCATAAAAACATTAGGGAATGGAAATGAACCTAATGTGAAGGAATAGGAATGTGCATGGGATTGAAAATGGGAACGCGTGATTCTTAATTTACACAAAAAACATAGGTGATTTCCATTCCAGTCAAAACAACCCAAACACTTTATATGACAAATACAAGGATTTGTTCTTGTAAACCCTTCACAGTTTAACCAAAACATGAAACTCCTAAACTGCGTTTTATGCTTATTTGTCAGAATAACTAGTGCATTGGTTTCTGAGAAAGATTCTGAAGAGATTGTATTTATATTGGCAGAACACGTGTGCATGATTTAGTACATTACAACAACAAAAATCCACTACATCAAAACCAACTTACCTGGTTGATTAGAAACATCAGAGCCCAAAGACCAACTATATCAGCTTTTGCTTCTTCCAAAGCCGAGTGGAGTTCTTGTAGCTCCTGTACAGAACAAGAATGGATATGAAACACAAATCACAAATGGCATTACATTGGAATTAATAAGTTTTGTCCCAATGCAGAACTATATCATGATGCATTTGATTATGTATATATACTGATCTTGATTTTTTATATTGTATATAATAAAAATAGCAGCCTAATGAGCAGAAAGATCCAATTGACTACTGTAAGAAAGTATACCAAAACTATCATCATAAAATGTCTTGACAACGTACTATTTGTTACATTGAACATTGTTTCTATCCATCCATGACTAGCGTAAGATATTTTCTTTTCTGAGCAAAATAAGCTTGGGTAGATACCATGATACAAAGGCCGTAGGTTAAAACTGCTATCCTCAAGGCATGGTCAGTATTTCATTTATAACTTCATGTGCAAGGTGCAATGTATACAACTTCCAACCCTAAGTGATGGGGCTCCAGCCCGGGATTTATTGGTTTCGGTCAACATGCGACTATTACTATATGAATATCAGACCATATGCCTTCTATGTAGTTCAACAACCCTTAACTCAATATTTACTCTATTTGACTGCATACTTCACGTATCAAACCCAAATTGAAAAATGAGAAGTGAGAGCGGTTGAAGGAGAGTATTTAACTAACCAATCTCACTGTAGACTTTTGACCGTTTGGGAGTATTATGCTATGAGGCCCGATTCCATGGCAGCACTCATGACAAATTGTGTGAGTAAAGAAAGAGTCAAAGTCCACAAGCCCCCTTTGTTCCCTTGTAATACATGCATCAGCTATAGGCTGAAGAATATGCTTGAACCTGATTAAGATTGGTGTGTCTTACTTTTAGAGGTACTTCTAGCATGAATGAACAAAAATTCCCACACAAGGAAACAAGAAAATACATCAATTTGTAAAAAGTTAAATATTGATTGTTCTAAATTTAAGAAAAGAATCTTACTTTGCCTCTGAAATATTCTTAAGCATAACCATTGATGTTCCACGATCTTTTACTATACGCTCATCATTTGGCAAATTGAAAGCAACTATTTGAGGACCTTTTACATCCTGGCGCAAAACAGAGATGACAGTGTAAGCGTACTTCAGAATGCAGTGGGCTAAAGTATACATATGATGTGAAATTAGGGAATGAATAATATGTTCCTAACAGAATTTATTGCCAGATAAGGTAATGAGTGGAACGGAAACTTTGCATGCCTACAGAAGGCAAAGTGTATACTCACATAAGGCAATTTATAATTTTTGATGTTTTAACTTATAAAAAAACCCTCACATGGATACAAGTGGGTGTGTATTGGTATGGCACATTTGCCGTTCAAACAAGTTAGAAAGATAAAAGAATGCTCAGTAAAGGTTCATATGAAAGTAATAAATTGACCTTATTTGTACAGCTAGTGTCAAGGTTAATTTATACAAGAGAAACTGCCCAAGGAGCCAAACAAAAATTCTACATAACAAATATACGAATGAGGCACTTCAATATTGTAATGCAAATTGAATGTCAGTGTCATATTATTTTAGAAGCAAAATGGAACTCAACCTTAAATGTGAAATAGAGGATACAGAGGTTTGATAAGTGTTTCAAATGGTTCTTCCTATTAAATAGTGTTTGAGACAAAACAAAATAAAAGCTTAACGAAAAGAAACCATGAGATTCATTAGATGGTTCCAGTAACTCACCCCAGCATTGTAAAGAAGCTGGATGACACGAATAGGTGCTGCAATTACATCTTCAGACTTGTACTTACTGTCCATTGGAAGGTTCTTTTCCAACACCTTGAACGTACCAGTCAAAAATCATAATAAGAAACTAACAATAAGGGGGAAAACCCACACACAAAAAAAAAAAGAAATTTACAATCATGACCGAAAATGACAATAGTAATACCTGCAAATTATCACCAAACAATTTAAGTTGAGCTGTTGCTTTGTCATCCCGAACTCCAATAAATGCTTCAAAGGTTGCCTAAGATACTCAATGCAACTAGTGAGATCCATGTACCAAAATATCAGTACACAATAGCAATATGTTTGTATTTATTAGTAAATTCTGTACATAGATGCTCATGTACATGCATATACGTCACTCACAGGGAGGGGTGAGGAACTTAATACAATTTGACATTACAACCATGCATCACTTTTTATGTAAGTAGGCCAGTTGACTTCCGCATTCCTTCTCATAGCAGACGCAATCAAATCTTTCTTTTTTTACAAAAGAATGAGGTATTACTAGTCATCGGACTGAGCACCAAAAGAGCTTAACAATCGATGGGTGTGATGCAACTTGGGGGATGGTAAAGTAGATCTATTCAGGAAAGCTATCTATCATGAAATCATGCATAAACATCAACCATCAAATAATAGCCGAACTACTTTTAAGCCTGGGAAGTCAGCTTAGTATAGCCATCTAAACTAGTGTTTTCACCCTGCTAGGCTGGTTAGAATTCAAGAAAACAGGGTTACGTTGTAGCTATATACTTGAGCTTAAGCTGGGAACCACCGCACCAGTAAGTCTACAAATGGTTTACGCCGAGATTTGGCCGCGTTAGATTGTACCCTTTTAAACAGATATAATGTAACGCAGTGATTCCAAATAGAGTTAAGCCAAACTTTTTTCTTTTTCTTTTTCTCTTTCTTTTTTTTTTATTTTTATTTATTTATTTTTTTTTTTTTTTTTTTTGCTCAGGAGAGCCAAGCCAAACTGATCTCCAGCCAGCAATATATCCAAGAGATAGGTATAGGCGATGCAGATAAGAGTCAACCCCTGACCTTTAACTCAACCAGTTAGTTGTATGTGGGGAGAGAGAACATAAAAATTTGAACTCTAAAAGGAAATGGCCATGTTGTAGTACAATTCATAGAATCACAGGAAAAATATTGTCAATTTCGAATTAGTTATCTAACAGCCTAAAACATACCCAGGCATGGAAGCAAATACATATTGGATCACATTATTCAATAAATCCATTTTTAATTCACAATTAAATAAATAAAACAAACCAATAATTAACGATCATGAATATGTGAGATAGGCTCCAACCTTATACCCAAAAAGTGAATCTTCATATGTCTCATATGGACCAATTGTAACATCCACTTTAGAGTCCTACAACAATAAACATATGAAGGAAAAACTGTCAGAAATTTAACAATTTCAAAAAATGCTATGAAGTGTTGCTGCAGTACAATGTGAATAAGGAATTAAGGCATAAAGTACAATACATCTTGATGAAAAAAAATCCTAACTAGAGCTATGAACTTTTTGCCAAGCAGCTTTTATCAGTGACCATATTCTATGTTACAAGTAATAACAAATAACTTGCTACGTTTTCACCACCCAACAATCTATATCATGAAGGATGGTTAGTTCGATATTACATTAATGTAAAATATATACTTATAGCATTCTACAATCACACAAAGCTTCAGATATAATCTTCGAGAGAAGTCCTTGGCTCATGAAACAGCTTGACATGGAAAATATAATGAAAAAAAGGTCAAAAACTAAAAAAGATGAGCATGAAACAGCTATTGAATCAGCTCCCCTTTGAGACTGAAATGCTCTTCGGTTTGCTTGGTGATTGATATTGTTTCAGATATAAAGAAAGAAGGAAATCTAAGAGGCAATTCTCTCAAACTTGAAATCCTCAGCCAAAACAATTATAGTTAGTACAGTGGAAAACATTTTTGGGGAAGTTGTTTGCCGACAAACAAGTGGAGCCAATTAAAGTGCATCTTCCTTTCCGTTCTCTTCTGCAATGCAACTATTTATGTTTATTTGTATTCAAGCTGTAATTAGGAAATTTATTACAGATGATCATAAGGCTGCAACTTGGATCATTGATATTCTTTTACATCTCAGGGAATATGCCCGAAATAATGTTATTTTTCAAAAACACAAATATGTTATGCTGCACTAATAAATAAATGAATTTAGTACAGTATATACTAACCAACTCCATCCAGGCTATATCTGACTCATAATAATCATTTGAAAGGAAAGCATCAGCCTTGCTATGAAGTAACTTCTTCAAACTACACAAGAAAGATTAAGAAAAATATTGTAACACATAATTATTCTGCACGATGATCATACAAAATTAACTATCAGCAAATGATATACCTAGGTGAGCTGGTCAAGTCCCCTGCTTTCTGCAATAGTTCAGCGGCCTTTTTTAGTAAGGGCATATACTCTTCAGAGAAAGGAACTGTATATAGATCATTACTGGACCCTCCAAAAGAATTAGCACCATCAATTGTTTTACCGGACAAAGAAGCATCCAAACTGGTTTCACTGTGCCGCTTGATAACATTAAAAAATCCCGTAGCATCTTGTTGCATATCCTCTGTCAAGCTACCTTTCCACAATTCGAATTCCTGCGATACAAAGAAAAACAAATTACTGGTCTTCACACCAGATAAGAAAACAATATATATATATTATGGCAGCCAACAAACTCGTATAGCATATTCACATGGAAACTGGAAAGTGATCTTTTGATGTTAAGGAAAACAATTTCTTTTCTGATGATATATGGAAGTTCCTATCACATACCGTTTTATCCATGTCTGAAGGGTAGAAATTTGCACCCGGTGGTTTTAGAAGAGGAAATGCTGCTCTGTATTCAAGACCCTTCCACCCGGAAACTGGTTTTGTAGCTTTAGGAAGTAACTTAACGGCTGAGTCTGCAGTAGTCAAAAATGGCTCATTTTCATCGAGGCAGGACCTATTCATGGTGAAAGAGATATAATTAACAAATAGAATTTTAATTCAGAAACATTTCATCCAATAACCAGAAGGAAAATTTTCAACTGTTAGATTTTCAGCTTTGATACTCAGAAAATCAATTAATTAACCTCACGTCACTTAGATATCAATTTTCAGCCATTTCAGATTTAGAATTAGAAACTATTGTCTATCTCTTCTAGCTAGTTTTCCAGAAAAAGAAAAGGAGAAAAGGGAAAGGAAAGAGTCTAAGTTGTCGCTTGACTTTTTTTAAATCAACATAACAGCTTGGTCAAACACGAAAAATCTATGTAAAAGAATATTTATTGCTTACAACTTTTTAAATATTTAAGAGTCCAACTTGACCACGCAAAAATGCCAAACTGAATATTATCATTTTTCAATAAATACCATAATTAATTTTAAAACTTGACCCTAATACAGGTCTGCCACTGTGTATATCATCACATAAGCAAACGCAGAAAAAACAGATAAAAAGGCACTGCACCAAGGAGCACATACCATGGGCTCTTGTTGATTGAATAATACATCCATTTTAACTTGTCTATCTCTGCTGTATCAGCGTGCTCTTTTAACCAATCTCTCAGATCTGGATTGCTGTACCAAACCTGATTGAAAAAACAAATGTAATAAATTACATTTCACATCCTAATTTCACAATAATTGCACCAATAACTTACTCCGAATAATCAAGTTTGAAAGAAGATAAACAACTCTAGTGTGAAGACAAATGCCTACATACATGTGTGATTGCAAAATTTATATAAATGCCTACATGCACATATGACCACAAACAATTCTCAAAAAGAACAAATAAAATACAGTTATATGACTTCAGATGCAGACAAACACAACTTTAAGGCTAAAAACAGAACATGAAAAACCAAAATCCTTGTATAAAATTCAGAAAGGGAAATTGTGCTATTGTTCAGCCCTTTGCATTGATATCAAAGGGAACTGACTGTCTGCTGCAAAAATTAAAGCATATTGTGATGTTTAGCTATAGAACTGACAGTTAAATGTTGCCTTAACCACTTATGTAAGCATACTGATAATTGTTTTTTTAGTAGCTTCTCATCTGCACACCCACCCACTACTTACAAAAATAAGCATGTGATACCCTAAACAGGGTTTCCTCAATTTCTGATTAACATGGATGAACCTGGGCTTTATGCCAAAAAACTCTAAACATGTATACTACCCATATAGCCAACCACTGCCTATGCCTTAAGGCTTAAAGTTATAAAGTTTACATAATACGTCTATACATTTGAAAAGCTACGCATACAAATGGACTCCAACAGGGAATTAAATAAATAGAATGGTCGTAGCTGATGTGCCAAGTGTCCAGAATAAAATGAAAAGAATGGTTGTAGCTGCTGTGCCAAGTGTCCAGAATAAAATGAAAAGAACATAATGTGTTCAAAACTTAATGTTAAACTGAGACATCAGTCTAATGTTTATTATCAGCAATATATGGGATGCATCTGGTCACTGACAATCAAAAGAAATACTTCAGACCAATTACATGATCTACAAAACAACCTGCTGGTAAAATATTTCATCCATGACTTTCGCAGCCTTAATAAGTAAGCACAGAGCTTCTTTGTCCGCATCTGAAAGCCCAGTCAACTGCATAAAAAAGGAACTTCAGTTCTAATGTAATTTAACTATAAAAGAGATTTACATAAACACCAAGAAAAGTTGACAACCTCCGCACCGATGGTAACAGGAACATAACGCTGGAGTTGCGCCTGTAGAGCTGAACTGCGAGCCGTATTGTTTTTCTCTTTGTACCTGTAGCAAATTTACGATAAGATAACGTAGGGAAGAAGATAAAAGGAAATGGTAGGTACATTAGATTATGGAACTTCATGGGAATAACATGACAATTTTCAGTTATACACCCATGCTTACAGGTTTAGTTCTCTATATATTGGCTGAAATATTTTTTTCCCAGAGAGAAGAAGACTATTTATGGTGGCACAGATGCCAGATATAATTTTCATGAGACAAGAACAAACAGAAAATATTGAGCTTATGTATAAAAATTCTTTTACTACTATTTTTTAGTGTGTGAGGTAATAAGGTGACATTATTTCTGAAAAGCTGTGTTTGATACAATTTTTCAATGTACAACCATATAGCTTCTTTATAAAGAGTATATATTATTTACTTATCAACTCGTTACTTAAAAGAAGGGATAAATATTAAAAGTCAAGTATTCTTTATTTATAACAGGAGGAAGAGAGAAGCATCTGTACAATGCTAGCAGAGGTATAGTTAATCAACACAGTATCCCAGAATATTTTACCATAATGATAACAGATTGGCCCAACCGTTACTAAATATCATACCTTTTTGAAATTAAGTCAAAGAGTTGACCATATTGCCCATTTATGTCATAAGGGACATACTCAGGATCATCTTTAGCAAGTAAGCTTTTGTATTCCTCGATCGAAATATATTTAACAGCAGAGACTTCTGATTCCTATTACAAAACAAAAGCCGAAAAAAGAAGAAAATCTCAGGCAGTTAAATAGCTGAAGTTGTTTAGTTATTATGCATATGAAGCAACAAAAGGATAAAGCCTGAACACATATTTTTATCTTATTATACAACTTCTACATGTGACCAGCATATTTAAGAGACCAAGTGACCAACACTCGTGAAAGAAGAAAAACTAAACAAAATTGGCTTCAATCTCACTCAAAGGGTAACAATATTATGAAACCAAATATTCTAAGAGGTTTAAATTGACATAAAGTAGGAGAGAGTAATAAGCTCTATGGTCTTCTGAGTTAAATCAGACAACAAGCAATAAGTCTCTGCTCCACGCTTGCTGATCAAAAAAATAAAGTCTCTGCTCACCTGAAGAGTGAAAGCCTCCAGAGGAATTGGATCCAGAGTGGTCACCAGATAAACATCACTGAATTCATTGTTGATGTACTTGCCATCATTTATGACACTGCATGAGAATGTATATAAAAAATCATTGAGACTTCTACAAGCCAGATTATAATCATGAAAGTATAACCAGCTCATATACTGAAACACTGATCCACCCACTCATGGATCCAAACAAATGTTGAGTTGTAACCAAAAAAAACATAATTTCAAGAATAAAATTTTTAGGTTTTTTTTTTTTTTTTTTTTTTTTTGCTAAAAAGATATTGAGAGACTTTCATACATCTACACAGTAGCTTCAGCATCCCCAGTCTCAAGTCAATCATATATTCATATGAAATGTAGCAACATCCAAAAGTCAAGCATCAGCATGAATTGTAATAAGGGAATAGGATTGCATGTAAGAATTTTGGATAACACTCTATAATGTCAAGCTCCAGAATTTGGCCATCATTTAATTATGGAGGCTATTATTGCATTTTTAAATGCAGCAAATCAAAGTTCAAGCACTTGGAAAAAAAATCAAGCTTGATAGATGTTTCTTCTAGCAATTGTCAACCAGGAATAACACCTGTCAATAATCAAATAAATCTAGGTTTGCATCAGAGGATTTTGAACTAGTAATCTGGGTTTCAGTTTGTAATGAAACTTTTTTACTTAGATAACAGACCAAACAATTCGGAATTGAAGCATTATAGGAGAAGAGACTGAGATGTCTTCCAATTAAAATCCTCTAAAATACGAACATGAAATAACTAGTTTATATGATCATTTCTAATCCACTAATTCAAACTGGTTTTTGTACATTTGGCGGATTGGGATTTCCTTTTTTATAAAACTAGTTAAAGCACATTGAAGCAATTTAAATAAAAAGCTCAAATACAAATCTTTTTTTTCTTCCAAAGCCTTAAACCCCAACGCAACCGACATAACCTACTTGTCTTTAAATTTCAATTCTGCATAACAAGAAGCAAAGTACTAGCTGCATGGATTAACACAAGTGCACAACACATAACATTAATTTGAAACGAGAAAAAGTCAGATTTTATACATTAACACACAAAATTCAAATTTCACAAGCCAGTTAGGATAGGAAGTAGTGAGTACAATCCACTAACCACTCTTGAAGGAAGACGAATATCAGCTCAAAAGCATCCTTCGGAAGCTCGACACCAAGCTCCTCCTGAAGCTCCCTCCTGAAAAGTGAAAACACACAACACTCAATTTCAGTAACAAACATGAATCAACTGAACAATTATATACAATTCAACAAAAAGAGACACAAAATCGAGAAATCGATTACAATCGTCTAAAATCACACAGCATGACCTAAAATTTCAAGTAATGTTCAGATTAAGCACAAGCTCACCGAGCTGTAATCAAGGACGAATCGCCGGCAGAAATGTGGCCGGCGCTGGAGATGTCCCACTGTCCCGCCCAAGAATCCTTGCAATCAGCTCGCTTCTGGAGAAGAAACTGCTGCGTGCTCTCAGCATAAATCCAGACGTGAACAGCTCTGTGGTAGTCTCCATCTCGATGAACAGCTCCTCTGCATTAAAAAAAACAAATAATTCAGCTTCCGATACAAACTGACAAAATTTTCTCTTCGATTTTCTCAGGGGCCAAACAGAGGGTGGAGAAGGTGCCTGGGCTTGGAAATGCCGGTTCGCTGGCCGGTTTTGGTGACGACATCGAGGTGCTCCTCTTGAAGGTGAGCTTCGGGAGCTCCGGCCATGGCTGAAATTGGTGGAATCTACAGGTGTTGAAGACGAAGATTGATCGAATAAGATAGTGATTTTTTTTGTGTGAGTCAATGGAAGCGTAGAGAATCCGGTTCTTGTTTGGCGAATCTGGTTCGTTATTTTATTATAAGTGGGTCCCTCTTATGTGTTTTAGGGGTGTTTTAAGAAAAATATTCTGATGTCATTTTGTCGAACTTTGAACAAATGTATATATGAATTGCTAATCGTCGCGAGTTTGTCTTTTACTTGTCTTTTACTTCTGTTGATTGATGAATATGTTCGTATATTTTACCTAACATTGTATAAAAAGGTTTTCGAAACTAATTGCGTTAAAAAAATCGTTAATGCATGTTCATGTGACAGTTTAGTACACATTTTCAGCTAACATGAGGAGCGATGTGTCCATTTTATTAACGAGATCGGACTAATCATTAATCTGTGTTGACTAATGCTTAATCAGATCCGTTCGTTTTGGGCTGAGTTCAAATAAAAACCGAATTTTGCATTGTCATATATATACAACATAACCAAAATATGTAATTATCATGCAATATATGCAAGATCATAAATTTGTGAATACATTTCTTTAGAAAACTTCTCTTCCACCCGAATTTTAGAACGGCGGTGGAAGAAGCGATTATGGTAGTCGGCGGTTGCAGACCGAAGAAAAATAAAAGAAAGGAAAAGATTGTGGAAGAATAAGGTAGAGAGAGGATCCGAACGGCTCTATTCATTTTCAAAATATTATGTCAGCGTTGCAACGTCACGCCATTTTAAAGACATTGCTAAAATCTCTCACATGAATTTTGCGACGTACATACTTTTGTGACGTCTTGTCGCAACGACATATAGAATTTTGCAAACGTTCCCTTGACTGTCGAAAAACAATAAAATTTTAGTAGTACTATCTTCATCCCCTGCATGTGCTATATTCAACAACTGCATGTGAAATTAAATCATATTATATGAAAGATTTGAAAGGAAAGCTCTAGGACATGAACAGAGAAGCTAAGAAACTTTGTTTTCAGCAAAATGGGAAACATGGGTTTTGTCATCATTTTCTTATACATAAAAGTATAAACACATGCTAGCTTTGATTGTGTTTCAAAACCCATTAGGTTTGTTGGGTTAGAAAATGGAAGAAAAAAGAATGAAGAGATCAGAAGAGCTCACTTGATGTCTCATGGAAATGGAAGTAGAACGAATTTGCCAAATCGCCAATATAGTATCGAATTGTGGATTCACTCGCCCCTCAAGCGGCATTTTATGTCTTTGCCTCAAGAAATACAAGGGGCAACAATAGTTAGGGGCTTATTTTGTACTTTGTTCAATTTTTTTGAATGAATAAAGTAATGCTCGGTGATAAAAACAAATCGGAAGTAGAACAAAGCAATTCCATATGGAGATTTAGGAATTTGTTTGGTGGGTTTTGCTTTCATAACGACAGTATACTATATAAGCCTTATTTGGTAAGTTTAGATGACCTCTTTGCTTCCTTTTCTAGTTAGGATATAGAAGCCAAAAGTTTGTTCGGTGAATCACTACATATCGATCTCCTCGTTGCACTGCCAGCTAAGCAACAAGAGGAGAGAGTGTAATCTCAAAAGTAACAAAAACGTATCTAGCTCAAAGAAGAGAGAAAAACAATGTTTTGGACCATTATAATCATACTCCACGTACAATTGTTGAGTTACTCAAACGTCTATCTATCACCATCACCATCGTCAATAGACAACACATTTGAACAAAAGGAGTTTTGTTTGCTTGAACCATAAGAGTTATTCAGATTTTCTATCCAATACTTATACATGTGCTAACTTTTTGTACGCTTAATGTACTGATTCTTAGAACTAATGTTGTTTCCTTGTTATATTTATATTAATTTTCCAACTTCCAAGATGTGTTTGCTTTCTTTTTGTATATATCAGTTTGTAGTTATTTCTATTTTTGTATACATATACCCTATGTAACAAATTCATATTATGAATTAGTTGACCAAGTATTTAAATTGGTCAGTTAAGTATATGAATTAGTTTACCAAAAAGTGTGTCGGTTGTATGCGTTGAATTTGTTGATTAATACATCTGGTAAACATACTAAAGAATAAGAGGAACACATCAATTTAAAAAATGTAAGCTTTTGTTAATCATCGAATACAGTGCAGTTAATCATTTAAAAAAAAAGATCAAATGCATAACTAATATTATTGATCCAATGGTAGTATTTTTCATTAATATCAACTGAATCTTAAGGATAATTTTTTTATTTTACAATAATATATACAATCACTTATAGTAGACCACAAGGACAATAGAGGCTCCAAAGTCAATAAGACATGACAAAAAAAAATAAAGGCAAACAAAATTCTTTGGATAACTCTTAGTTACCTAAGTTTGCTGAACATAATTGGTCTAAGGCTCAAAGCTTAACTTCTTAAACAGTATAATATATAGCTCTTTTTTTAGCATAATATATATATATAGCTCTTTTGAAACAAATTCTAAATATTTATCTTAATTTTTTCTTTAAATTAATTCAAAAATAATTTATTTACGAATGTAATGTACTATGTTGGTGATGGTATTAAAGAAGATGAACACTATTATAAGGAGAATGAAGTTTTCATAACCTGTTGAATATCTGGAAAACTACAAATTTTAGATAAAAACTCACTGAAGATCTCAATAGCAACTATCAATATTATTAATATATAATAAGTTTTCTTAACCATAATAATAACAAAACCAGAACAAATTGAAATTGCCAACATAAATAACCCTAACCCTAACTCGAACCTCGAGGTTCACGGCAGACTTGACACTCTGTAAATCTCAAAGCATTGGCAAAGGTGCAGCTTGCACAACACCAATGATCCGATCGCCGGAGATAGCACGCCTGGCAGTTCATGGCCGTTCCGGCATTGGCAAAAGTACAGCTCCGGCAAAGCCAATGTGAAGCATCTAGATTGCCACACATTGAACAATGTGCAATGGTACTAGGGTTTGCAAATGTACATTGTGCACAATCCCAATAAGCTAAGTCGTCTACATCCACGACATCATAATTAGGGTTGTATGGAATTTCACCTTCACCTCGAGCTTTACTCGAATTTGAACTCGAGCTAGCTTCATGTTCATGGAAGCCAACTTCCGAGAGACCATTTTGTAGTGCCCTAACAAGGCTATTGAAATAGGTTTTGGTCACATTCGTTAGCCCCGTAAGCTCTGATCGGAAACTATTAAAAGTATCCAATGGACCTTTGGCCTCGAGGAAGCGCTTGAGCTCCCTCTCGGTGAAAGAGTGAAGCTTCTCTAATCCATTCTCGGCCTCTCCTTGAATGTATTCGAAAAAGGCCTTCTTCTTCTTCTCTTCTTCGAGTATGTGATAGAATCCGTACGCATAAGTCCACTTCAAAACCCTCCTGCACTCCACAATTTGTTCCCAAGCTTCCCTAATGAAGTCAATTTTGGCCTCTTCGGGGCATAATTGGACTTTCTTGATCTTCTCTATGTGCACATTCTTCATTTCCTCCAAATCCGACATGGCTTTTATTCTTGACTTGTGATTATTGTCCCACCTCTCGTAATAATGAGTGTATCTTTCGAGAGACATCTTCGCCCTCTTCCGAACATCTCCTATTTCCGGATGGTACCTATATATGATTTTTCATTAGTTTACTTATAATAAGCCAATTCAACTGCAATATAAGTCGATAAATTCTAAGACAATCAATGACTCTATCTATGTCAGAAAATAAGACATCAATGATACAAAACCGTCACTATCACATGTATCCAATTAAGTACTGTAAAAAATTTAAGAATAATTATCTAACTGCACGATAAATTTCACAACGATCACTGACTCTATCTATGTCGTAAAATAAGACATCAATCATACTAAACAGTCACTCCAATATCACATGAATCCAATTAACGTAGTATACTTATAAAGTTTTTATGAATAAATCTAAGTGCACAAACAATAAAAGATCACTAGTTACTTCACAAACAAACCAAGATCCACAACCACATATGCTGACTAGGGTTTGTGCACTTATTGGTGCACGTAAAAAGTTAAATAGTTAAATTTAGTAATGTGATTGTGTTGTGAACAATGTGACTAGGGTTTGTTCACTTAGTAATGTGATGTGTTTTGAATAGAGTTTGTACATTTATCGATGCCGTTATGTGATGTGATCGATTTGTGACACATTAAAGCTGATAAGACCGAAATAGTAAAGCAAATTACGAGTTCAAAATCATACTTGTTGCACGCATATGATCTTCCGTGCGCCGTCCAATCTTCAAGACAAATCCAGCAAAACTGAAAGCCACACCTGCAAGACATGTGATTGCACCCACTGTTCTTCTCAATAGGCTTCTTGCAGCCGGGACAAGGCTTAGTGTATGCCAAAAGGTAGGTCACATTCTCCGACTCGGCCGAGTTCTTCAAAATCCAATTCTTCACCGTCTCGCAATCCACCGGCTGGTGAGCCTCCTCCAAGCAATTCCAGCAAAACATACTATTGCAAAGGCACTTAACGTCGAAGCCCCCGACGTCCCGAGTAAAATGGACGAACTTCACAGCGTTATCGCATCCCGGCGACGGGCACCACTTTGTGTACTTGTTGTTTTCTTCAATGTAAGACCTAACCAAGTAATGGTAGTACTTTTCTTTAGCCTCCTCCGTCGGAGCCAGCTTGGAAATCATGTCCTCGTCGATCGCCGCCGCGCACGACGGCTCCGGGCACCGGCGAGAGAGGGAGGAGACGCCACCCGGTTGAACCTACAGTCGGCGGCAGCAGGAGCCGCCGCCGGCGACGGCGGTCCCGATGTAGCCGCCCCAGCAGTCGGCGCAAAACGGATGTCCGCAAATCGCGGAGTGGAGCGACTCACGCGGAAAGTTCTCGAAGCAGATCCCGCAAATCGCGGAATTGCCGTTGAGATTTGGACGGTTGAGATCGTCGCCGGACAATCCGACGGCTCTCCGGACGGCTGACTCGTCGAGGAGCCAGGCGTCGTCGAGTTTGCTGCGGATCCACCGGAAGTGGCGGAGGAGGAGGCTGGCGGCGGATTCCGAGACGGAGTAGGTGGCGGCGACGGCGGCGATATCGGCTTTTTGTTGATCGCGAATGTCGGATTCTCTTAAAACCGTGAATTGGTAATGCGGTTCTTGTTTCTCGTCCTTGTCTTCGTCTTCGACTTCGTCGAAGATCTTCTTGAGATCATCTTCTTCATATATTTTCTTGAGATCATCGTCTTCTTCTTCGTATATTTGATCATCTTCTTCGTCGTAATAATCATCATTATCACTTAGAGCCATTGCTAGGGTTAGGGTTTGAGTTGAGATATAGGTTTTTGGCTTTCAATGGAGAGACAAGGCTAGGGTTAGGGTTTGAGTTGAGAATTAGGTTTTTGGTTTTCAATGGAGAGCCATGGCTAGGGTTAGGGTCTGAGTTGATATTTCAAAAGAGTGTGTCACTCCTTTTGGTTTCTCAATGAAGTGAGGGAGTGTCATTATTGGCTTTTGGTTTTTGGTTTGGATATTTATAATTGAGAATATGTAAAGTCATTGTTGGATTAGGATCATAAATACTACTATATTAATTAATTGAATTTCCTCTTCTCCTTAAATATATACTTTGTACATGTAACAAACAAAAAATACTTTTATGATGTCTCCTAATTTACTCTAGGGTTTATTAGGGGTAGTCACTACGTGGGGAAAATAGCAACCCGCAAATATCCGTCATCGCGTAAGCGAGTAGTGGGGATGGGGAATAAAATACTTCCAAACCGGAGATCGGGAATGGGGACGGATATGAATGAGTCCCCATGGGGGAATATTTACCTGATCATATTTAGATAATTGTATTTAAATTTTTATTTGGAGTAATCTATGACGCTTAATTAGAATTTTAGTTCATAAAATTTTTTGAATTGAAATTGGTGTGTTGTGTTTGTAAAACTTGTTAAGTTGCATTTATTCATTATGTGTAGTGCATATTATGTTTTACAATATATGTTATATAATTGTGGGATACCAATGATCATTGAGTTATGATTTTTTTTTTTTTTGAAGGGAGAATGCTAGTACTTCTCATTAAGTCATAAAATGCAAAGAAGGTT
>JAYMTF010001640.1:0-22143 GCA_036897485.1 Pelargonium nanum | reverse complement strand
ATTTTGGTTAATAAAAGTTCAAGGACTAAATTGGGTCAAAACACCAAAGTTCGGGGACCAAATTGAGTCTTTTACCTCCAATTTAAAAGTTCATGAATTGTTGTAGGTTAAAAAAAATCATGGTTTACTCAAGGGTAGCGACGTAGTTAACTACATAAACTGTGTGATTGAGAAGAGCGTTTGCGTCCGATTCCCGCTCAACAAGCATCTGGGAAGAGGAATGAACTTTAACTATTACTTACTCTCATATGAAAATTAATCTGGATGTGATAAAACACCTTAAAATCAAAATCATAACCGTCGAATCGAACCAAGCCCCGAAGCTAAACGACGTGTCGAAATCACAAAAGCCCACTCCCTCCTAAGTCCTGACTAATTGACTTTTATTAATTCCAGTCGTTCGAGCTCAGCTGAGCTCGGCCGCTTCGAATAAAAACTCACTCCAAAAACTCAAAAGAGGTCCACTCAACCACACACACACAACACTCCCCAAAAAAACAGAAAGCAAGAGTGAGAGATCAGTTCGACGACGGTAACGCTGTGATCTCCATACATTTCCACTACCTATCTGCGCCATTTCCGTACACTGAGCTCCCGGAATTTACAGTTCCGGCCACCAATGGCGACGGCGGTGTCGCTGTCAACGTCCCTGTCCATGCCGTGCGTGGTCCGCTCCAGGCGAGGCTCCAGAACGGCGGCGACTAGGAGGAGGCGGAGGCAAGCGCGAGTTATGGCCAATTTCGGTCACTTTGGGGATGTGGTGCGCAAGGACATGGAGTTTCTGAAGAAGAAGATTAGCAGAGGAGTGGAGTGGGCGACGGAGGCTCTTCACGTTCCTCAGGTCTCTAAAACCCTCGACGACGCTCTCTGGCTGCGGCACCTCGAGGATCCTCTCGGCGCGCCTCCACTGCAGCCGTGTTCTTGGCCGCAACATTGGTATCCAGGTTTGGCTTCCGAATTGATATTTGGATGTGTATATGAAATTGAATTTCGTCTGGATTGTGTTTGTGAATTGGAGAAGCATGCTTATTTTGCCGATTCATTGGATACAAATTCGTAATTAGGCAATTAGCCTTTCGTGAAACTAATTATAATTGGTTTCGGTAGATAGATGAAGTATTAAAATAGCAAGAACAAGATAAAATAATTGTCAAATCATGACTATTAACAGTTTGAATCATGAATTTAAATATCAAGAACAATATTCTTCAAATATCCAAAATTTGACTATTTTGAAACCTTTGTTATTGTAATGAGTTCAATACTACTGAAAAAAATTAAGATTAGAATGTGCAGGTCATTGCATCAAAGTTCCATATCTGCCACTCTTTGACCATTGCATGCTCAATTTTTTCATCATCAACGCATAGCCCTAATCCAATTTAAATTTACACCATAGCATTTGGATACTAATTTTGTAACACAGAATGCCCATCAAATTTGTCAATTGGCGACATAAACAATACTCCAAACTAAATCACAAACCTGAAACAATCAAAAGTACGATGAGATGGAGGATCTATATATACAATTCGTATTGAACGACACTTCAAAATCAAACAATATTATACATTAAATTCGTAATGAACGGTTATTTCGTGCTTGGCCAAATGGAGGTCTGGTTCGAACGGTGCTTGCATGCTGGAGAAATGCTTATCTGGTCATGATGGGTTGCCATTGTGGTTAAAATCTTGGCCAGAACGATAAGATGGGTTTCAGTGACTGACTTGCTCCCATAACCGTTCTACAAGAGCCCTAGATGAGAGTTTGGGTTTTGTTCAAGATTTAGTGTGCCACGTGTAGTGAAGATCAATGGATCAAATCCAATGTTGGCATTATTTTCTGCTTTTTAATTACAAGGTTATTTTAATAATTTCACGAAAACATCTTAACTTTTCCTTAAATATTTACCAAACAATTTTTCACATCTAGACTTAACAAACAACCTCTAAGAAGCAGTATAGTTGGAGTATGACTTTTATCATTGAACTTCTAAGATGTAGGTTGAAGTGGATGTTGCACATAACTGTTGGAATTAGTACTTATCTTTCCCATAACCCTCCCACAACCCCACCACACAATACCTTTATGTTTCAAATCTCAAATTCTAACTATTGGGCTGTCTGATTGCAAGCTACACGGAGCACAATTATGTAGAATGCCCCTGTTGCCATTTTTGTTTGTACTAATATCCGAATATCTTGTCTTATGACAGAACTCTCTAGTGTGGATCTATTCATGGCTGACCTAAAAGCCTTGGAGGCTTATGCTGGCTATTTCTACTATGTGACTAAGAGATGGTCTAAGCCACTTCCTGAAGTCTATGATCCACAAGAAGTAACTGACTATTTCAGTTGCAGACCTCATGTAGTGGCCCTTCGACTTGTAGAGGTAGTGAAAATGTTTAATTTAGTTATGAACTTATAATGAATATATCTAATTGTCTATGAAGATAATGATATATTATATAAATTTCAAGAACTCATGCTTTAGCATAAGTTGTAAACCTATACTATATTTTCATGTCTGCTATTTTGCGCCTTGTCTTGCTCTGGGGTCTAAACTTGAGCTGTTATGTGGGTTATATGCTCATATTTCTTTGTGTTTCATTATGGAAGGTCTTTTCCTCCTTTGCTACTGCTGCAATTAGAATTCGGACCTCAGGGACAGGAAAGTCGTTAGGATCAAGCTTGGATGCAAATGATGGTGAAAGCTCTTCACGTTACAATTTCGGAATTGTGTTAAAAGAAACAATGCTAAACCTGGGCCCCACTTTTATTAAAGGTCAGAAATGTGATCCAGTTGAATATTGATTTTCATATTTTATGATTCCTGTTTTCAGTTTGTTATGTTGTATTGAGCCCACCTTTTTATGCATCTAATGTTGTCTTAAAATATTATGTGGGCATATTATTTATCATTCTCCTGCAATCACGCGATAATACTGACACACTAGTTATATGCACTTGCTGATGCAGTTGGTCAGTCGCTTTCCACTAGACCAGATATTATAGGACCTGAAATTTCCAAGGTTAGATGACATATATTTCTCTTCTTCTGGGTGTATTTTCTACCCATAAAATAAGCCTACAAAAGGCTGTAACTAATTGATGACTACATTTTTACATGTTCGTTTTAGTCTGACAATGAACATAACTTAATCGTAATTCCTGTTGTATTCCCGTATGATGATATTTAATATTTATATTATAAAAATAAAAACTCATGTTGCTCCAAATGTTGCTGGTAAGATGGTGTCTCAGTGATTGTATTCCTAATGTATTGAGAACTGGTTATGACCTCTTCCATAACTTTTATCTAGGTGTCTCAAATACTTCCCTGTTTTCCATAGCTATGCATGACTGCAATTGAAAGAATTATTGGTGCAGTTCACATCTGCATGTGTTTCAGTCTGCTTGTTTGTGTTCCATAGACCATAACTTAAATATTGAAAATCCTATTAGGTTCATGTTTTTTTTTCTTCATGAATTTAAAGTAGGTTTCTTGTAATGGATCATGAAGAACTTGTGCATATCTTCTCATCAGTATCAGACAACTGAATGGAGCAGCTGTATTGTTTATTATTTTTACACTATTTGGTTTTGAGTTTATGGTTTGCAGGTATTATCTGAGCTGCACGACCAAATCCCTCCTTTTCCCAGACCCGTGGCTATGAAAATTATCGAAGAAGAGTTAGGTTCTCCTATTGGATCACATTTCAGTTACATCTCTGAAGAACCTGTAGCTGCAGCATCATTTGGCCAGGTTCTCTCATAGTTTTAATCACGTACTGCATTCTGGTTCATAGGTTTACATGCACATGCTGATATATGTATATACCAACTACCTAATTTGGAGTCTGTTTAATTTTTTTTCACGGCTCTCATTCTAGGTCTATCGTGGAAGAACACTTGATGGTACTCATGTTGCTGTGAAAGTTCAACGTCCTAATTTGCGTCATGTGGTAGTGCGAGATGTCTATATTCTTCGCCTTGGGGTTTGTACTGAACTCTTTTCATATTATGTTTCTGCATATTTTATGATAAAACTTTGTGAAAATTTAGTTACCAACTCTTTCAGATGGGGCTACTGCAAAAGATAGCTAAGAGAAAAAACGATCTTCGCCTATATGTTGATGAACTTGGGAAAGGTTTAGTCGGGGAGTTGGACTACACTTTAGAGGCGGCAAATGCTTCAGAATTCATGGTATGCATCATATTATCCTCTTGAGCTAAATTTCACTTTTATTGTAAAAGGTAGTTAGAAGGATTTATAATGTATGGGATCAGTAACCGGCTTCATAAGATTTTGCCAAAACTCTTTCCATAGGCCTGAAACTAACTATGCTAGTTGCACCTTCTGCCCATATGGAGTCCTAATTGTTGCAATTGGCAACAGCACACATTAATCAAGTGTACCTTCCAAGAGAGAGGGATTGACATAGAAATAAAAGTATTTCAGTTTAGCTTGGTAAAATGTGTAGCCGTACTTGGATTGCAGAACGCTTTGGCACGTGGAACGACAATAGAAACACGGAATGTTGAGGTCTAGTATTGTGGAACAGTGGGAGTAGGCTTCCTTGGAACAAAAAAAAAATGATTGTTTGGGACATGGAACATTTTTAAAAATATAAATTAACCAAAGCATATTCAAGCATTTTTAAGTCTTTATATGCACTAGGTTTAGGTGTAGGAGTATAACATGTGGATCCTTATTTACGAATTTTTTTTTTATAATAAAAAAATAGATTATTTTGTGAAAAATATTGTCTTGCCAGTCTTCTGCGTGAGATGCCTCATCTTCTTATTGATTGGCGTTGTTTGTCCATAGGAGGTACATTCTTCGTATGCCTTCATGCGTGTTCCAAAAGTATATCAGCATTTAAGTCGCAAGAGAATTTTGACCATGGAGTGGATGGTTGGAGAGAGTCCAACTAATTTAATCTCAGTATCTACTGGGAACTCTGTTGGTCATGGCTCTATATACTCAGAGAGGCAAAAATCTGAAGCAAAGAGGCGCCTTCTAGATATGGTATGTGATTATACATTGTGGTTTTACCTATATACTTAGGCCTTCTTTGGTAACACTTATGGGCCTGCAAAAGCCCAGTCGGCGGTCACATCCACTCAGTTTGTGCCACATATTAAAAATGTCAGTCTTGAAAGGAAACAATTGGTTGCTTAAAACTTGCTTTTGTCATAATAAGTAGCAATAAGCAATTTTTTTTACTTGTGCTAATAGAAGTTGAAAGAGAAAGATACCATATTTCCATTTTGTCCATTATTTATGTAGTGTAAAATATTATTTCGATTCGAACTCAGGTTTGGTAGTTAAATTGCCTTATATTAAGGTAGTAAATTTAACCAATAATCTAAACACAATTTTTGTTATAGTTTTAACAAAAATAGTATATAGAACACAATTTTCATTCAAAGTGAATAAAACACTTCTTTTCACTTTTATTACCAAACAATCTTGGCTTTTAAAAGTTGCTCAAACCCACTTCTAGCTTTTGAAAAGTGTTACAAAAAAGCACTTAACTCAAACTTTCCAGTGGATGCTGGACTCCTAACAAGGCTCACAAGTGTGAATGATAGTGCTATTGGACCTTGTTTGAGAGTAAGGACAAAGAATGAAGTTCTCATATTGTAGATCTAGTTGGCAAAGGGTTTACTTGGTTGAGGGGCAAAAGGAGCTTTTTGTCTCAGTAATGGAAACAAATTTGGTTAGTCATGAAAAAGGAATTATGGCTCTAGAATCTAGATAGAAAGGGGCAAGTCAAACAAGATTTCAGTGATCCCCAATAAATTTGGATGAGGCAATGACTTTTATATCACGTTTAAGTGAGTTAGTATTGACAATATATTTTGTTGAACACTTTTAGTTGTTTCTAAAACTAATGTATTTATGTTTTAACTAAGCTAGGTAAGCAAAGGCGTGGAGGCATCATTAGTTCAACTCCTTGAGACGGGCTTATTGCATGCTGATCCACATCCTGGAAACTTGCGGTACACATCATCGGGACAACTAGGGTATATACCGTCTGGCCTTCTTGTTTCCCCCATTAGATATAACCGTGCTTTTGTTATGCTGTTTAATGTTGTCACGTATTGCCTTCTCTACCAGATGATATATCATTCCTATAACTCTTTTTACCTCACCTCGTTGTTAGCCAGGTTTCTGGACTTTGGTTTGCTTTGTCGGATGGAAAAGAAGCACCAGTATGCCATGCTTGCATCAATAGTCCACATAGTAAATGGGGACTGGGCATTACTTGTTCAGGCTCTGACTGAAATGGATGTTGTAAGGCCAGGGATTAATACCCTACGTGTTACCATGGTATTGTATCTGCTTCTATAATACTAATATGCTGCTATATTTTTGCCTGTTGAATTTGATTTGCCAGAAAATTATGAAATTTTACTTGTTCTTACTTTTTAAATATCTCAGACTAATCAAGACTAGCTGCATACTTTTTCCTTGCATGCTTCCAAGTTTTGAGATTGCCCATATTACTAACCATGAAGTTTAAATGATTCAGGATCTGGAAGATGCATTGGGAGAGGTAGAATTGAAAGATGGAATTCCTGATGTCAAGTTCAGTAGGGTAAGAGTTATATCTTGATAAACTAGTAGTTTATATCATTATGTTTCAATACATGAACAAGACGCACTACTGTTTGTCTCAGCCCAGATTGAATATCATATGCAGTATAATGTCAATTTGGATAGAGGTACACCCAAAGGATTTCAACCTTGAAATTTTCATGTTCATCTAGGTATTATGCAGTAGGGTTCTTAAGAAGTTGAGAAATTAAAATATGATTATTAATTGGCTTAATTCAAATCAAGAGTTGTGTTATTCTGTTATTGAATGCATATCCAATGACAGATTTTGCATGATAAGACATTTTGGAGAATGTAATATTAGTTGGATGTTTCTCTTCTATTTGTTGTATCAGTATAACACTGTAACTTAATGCTAAAAGTAACAGATTGCTGCACCCCTTTATGAATGTGTTATGCATTATTCATATTCTTGATTATTTGATGTCCACTCAAAGCCTTCTTCTTTGGATACACATTTTGAAATTTTAAACATATGTGCTTGTTCTGTCATGGGTTGCGTGCCCTTTTTCGTGCATGATTCTCTGTGTTGCTTTAACGTACAAGGGGCTGATAGTTTTTTTTTTTTACTTTTCTGGAGGTTCTGGGTAAAATTTGGTCTGTAGCTCTCAAGTATCATTTCCGTATGCCAGCATACTATACACTTGTCCTCCGCTCCCTTGCTTCTTTGGAAGGTAGGTTATTCCTATTGTCATCTGCTTCTGTTTTTTTTTTTTCAAAAATTCATTTATTTATTTTTTAAATATTTATACACATGCTAGCACGGATATGCTGTACTTTTTTCGTTTCTCTTATAATTCAATAAATAAGCAGCTGTGCCCTTTGAATATGTTTACCACTGGAAAGTGGAAAGAAGTGTAATAATTAGCATTGACCTTAACAAGAAAATAAGGATTACTTGGTACCAACGCGATGATTGTGCAAACTCATAGTCTGGGCAAATACTTTTGATAACTACAAAAGTAAAGGAACATTTACTTTATTTGCAGCGCACCAGTGGAGTTTCCAACCAGAGCCTCCAACCAAGATAGTGGTAGCATGCTCCATATAAGATCCATAGGACATAACTATTTTGGATTATGCAATTTTAGAACTTATGGGATAAAGATATAACAGGGCTATATGGAAAAGATTAATACGTTTCTCCTGGTGTAATGGCGGTGCGATTTAGTTCAAAACATTTTTTGCGCCTGGATTTAGGAAGGTCCCATTCCTTCTTTTGTACCAACTGAAGCGCAGAAGAACTAAAAAAAGGGTCCTTTGTTTATAATCAAGACAAGTGTAGTAGGTTACATTGGATGATGTTGCAGATTTGGGAGATGTGGTGGAGGAATGCCTTGTTTCAAATATTTGATTTATATTATGTCTCTATAATTGCGCAGTTTCTTTTTGCATATGTGACACATCATTGTTCCTTAATGTCCACTCTCTCTATTGACTACCACCATGTTCAATTCATATTTGTTTTCTGTCATCATCTCTCAGGTCTGGCTGTAGCAGGTGATGAAAACTTTAAGACATTTGAAGCTGCATACCCTTATGTTGTTCGAAAACTTCTCACTGAAAATTCAGCCGGATCAAGGAAAATTTTGCATTCGGTACTGGTTTTTTTTTTGTAACTTCTAAGAAAACTTGAAAGGTCCCGGAATCAGTTATATAGTGACTTTTTTTTTTCTTTTTTTTTTCCCCTTTTCTTTATGTTTCTGTCCATTCAGGTGGTTTTGAACAGAAAGAAGGAACTCCGGTGGGAGAGACTTGCTCTTTTCTTAAGAGTAGGCATACCTAGGTGTGTTGCATAATACACTCTTTTGTCCTAGAAATTAGTATCTCCTGAAATTACTTTATTACACGTATGCCCGTTCACAATCAAATTTTACATTTTGTCTGCAGGAAGAGTTTGCATGGGGCAATGACAACAAATGACGAAACATCCGTTGAATATTTACCAAATAAGGCCAATGGTGTTTTTAATGTTGCACACTTAATTCTGCAGCTCCTACCATCTAAAGATGGTGTTGTGCTAAGAAAGCTGTTGATGACTGTGGTGAGTGCTTTTAAGTTTTAACTTCGACGGAGCTTCCTTGAGGGCATATGCAACTGTCGTCTAAGAAGCATATAGCTTCTTTATTTGTCTAATTCTTAAGAATTCACGTGAAACTGAACTTTAACCTGGTCATTCTTGTTATATCTTGTCTCACGGCCTATTCTCAAGCGATGTGCTGCAACTGCATTGGTTTTGAGTCTATTTTTCCTTAGTATTTGTGTTAAGGTGTAATATTACTGGGGTTTTAGATCAACATAAGAGTCATACATGGAAACAGTCTATTATGTAAATTATGAGAACGATTGATGGACGGTAAACGCTTCTGAAAGCCGATGCCAGTCCCATTAGAGTGTCATGTACAATGCTCATTTCCGGGATATTGACCCTTCTGTGTTTTAACATGTAGGATGGAGCTTCGTTGATCCGAGCAATGGTATCCAAGGAGGCAGCTTCCTACCGACAGCAATTGTGTAAGGTCGTTGCAGATGTCCTGTATGAATGGATGACTGTAACACTTTTCAAAGGCAAATCAGTAACACAGTATGGTTCCAGAGTGAAATTGACTGAAAATGGGGAGCTAGGTTCATCAACCAGATTAACCAAATCCATCTTAAAAGATCGAAGGCTCAAAGTGATTGCGTTAAAGGTATTAGGCTCAGCGAGAAGAGACCCTATACTGATGCTAAGGTTATGCTGGGCTTCCTTGGTGATGTTCTTTACAGCCTCAGCTTTGGCTTGCCATCGGGTTGCAGTCTCCTTATCTGAAACTTACATAGGCCCAATTCCATTTGCTCCCACGCTATATGCAGTTCGCGGTTGACCTGACCACGTGGAGACGTACATTTTGAGAATGATCCTTGAAAGTAGAGATCAGTTGTGGAGTAGATTTGATTAACAGATAAGTATGAGGCTAAATATAACCTGAGGTCAGGTCAGGGCAAAGCCCGTCGTGTCGTAACAGCGGAAATGAGGCCATACTGAAGCTCGCAGTTGTGGATTAAGAGCTGACATTGTGGCTGAGTGATAAGGTATATACTACTATTATTTATAGCTTTTACAGTGGTGAAGTTGAATTTGTACGGTACATTAGATCTATCTTTGGTTTTCAAGATAGTCACATTACAATGAATATTAGAAGCAAGCCATTGCGTGGGAAATTGGAGTTACTATGTATGTGTATAAAACAAAACAATGTCTGCTAGTTCTTTGCTAAGTGTGAATAATTTGTCTTCAAGTGATACATAAGTTTTAACAGTGTTACATCTAAGTAAAAGGTAGCGTATTTTTAATCTATCTATTTTGGTCTTCTAAAATACTATGGTACCTGAGTGCTTAAAAGAAAGATCTATCTTCTCTTTTTGTTCAAAACCCACGTATATTCTATTCCTACAAACCCAAATGAGTTTATGAGTCATTAAAAAAAAGATAAGTCGCAAGTCCCTTGCAAAAACTTCACCGAACACCCCGTAACAAACAACTTCGCGCAGGATGTCTGCGGGGAAAGACCAATGTCGCGGTTCTGACCTTGAGATATTCGTGGGGGGAGGAGTTGTTTGCCATCGAGGCTCCCTGCCTCGTCAGATCACCTCCAAAGTTCTCGCTTCGTTGGCCACCACGACGACATCTCGTTCAGTTTATATACTAAAACGCTTTTTCGAGTGGTTAGGGGTTCTACTTCTCCCGTTTATGTTTGAACGGCCTACGGGTGCTTCGGAGCTTGTGGTTGGCATGCCCGAAAGGTTAGAACTTCAACACACGAAGTTGAACTCACATCACCAACAACCAAGCATACGGCGACACACCGTGATCTTGGTTGTAATATAAATATTATCTTTTGGTGAGAGGGACATTTAATACTGAGACATGATATCTTTGCTTTCTTTCTCTAGAACTTTCTCCAACTTTTGTGATTCTGGCCGAGATCTTACTCTCACACTTGCGTCGATATCTTGAAAACACGTTTGGGGTCTTCGCTTCTGATGTGTTGCCTCGTGGAAGTCACAAGTTCGATGATCAGAAACCGAAGCTCAAATTGATAATTAGATTTAGAATAACACTTAAGGTGATTTCTTAACATATGGACAAAAAAACATATATTTTTCAGTGCACCCAAATTGACCAAGTTAAAACAGACGCATCAATCATATTTTTGAATATGATGCAGCTCTCACACAATTCATTTTACACCATTTTGGTGAGAACAATTTGGTTAGACCAATACACAAACATTTTGGGTGAAAGATACTATATGAAACCAAACTTGATAAAAAAAACTCAGTGATGGTGTGGGGCCATATCCACATTCACCAAAATCCTCCAAATCAACAAAATTGGTCCTTATTTTAGTGTACGTACACTGCGTAGCACACAATCACCGGCGACAGCAACTTCGCTCTCTGCTTCTCCGATCTCTCTCTCTCTCTCTCTCTCTCTCTCTCTCTCTCTACTACCAATACAAAACCTCCCTCTCAACTCTCAAAATCTTCATCATTTCTCAGCGACGCACAAATCGCCGGCCACCGCCATGAGTGCTCCGGTGCTCTCAGGAGTAAGCAACCACCACTCTCTCTCTCTCCGACCAGCAATTCGCTTCGGATCTTCAAATTTCTCTCAATTTATTCTCGGATCTGGACTGATACACATGCTATGGAGGTCCTGATCAGTCAGCCGAATCGCATTCTGAATTTGGGTTTCTGATATTGGTGTTTTTTTGGTGAACAGGGTACTAATTTCTATTCTGGATTTACTCGGCTCAGCAAGGGGCTCGCCGTCGTGCTCATCGGTGGACACGTCGTGCTTCAGATCTTCCCTTCCGCCGTAGCCTATGTCGCTCTCATTCCCGCCAGGTATTTCGGATCTGTTCGTCCACGACTGAAATCAGATTTTTGTATTGTTGCTGTTTTGCTTGTTCTGTCTCTGCCATTGTGATATCAGTAGTGAAACTCTAGTAAGAGTAGTGTAGAGCTCATGTTATTGACTATGGATTGGAAGGTAGAAATGAGTTGCAGAAGTCTCTTCACATGGGATTGATCACAGTCAACTTTGAATTCTGTAACACCTGAGCCAAATAATGTTATGGCCTTATGGGATGATATCTTTAGTTGAATCATGTCTGTTGAATTGGCGTTCAATCATATGTATTGTTGCGGTCTAATGTCTTGGCTGTGCAATGTCTGTTGAATTAGGGAAGTTATTATCCAGTTAGAAGAAATATGGATCCTTGGATTTGGGAGTGTTGGACAGATACCATAGATTCTGGAAATTTTCTACTTCATATTAGGAGAATGGATCCAGATTTGGGAACTTATTTACTTAGTCTACACCCTTATGGATTGCATATCCATCCCTACCTTATACAAAACTAAAAGGGCAGCTGAATGCACCAGCCCCCTACTATTTTAGAGACTGTTTCCCTTACTCAAACCCTTGACTTTAAGGTCATAAGGCAGTAGACTTATCGTTGCGCCAATACTCACCTTTTACCTCTTATAAAACTACCCATAAAAATTATGTTGAACTTTACCACTCTGTTTCCGCAATGCCTTTCCTCTTCTCCGAATTTTATTTTTTATTTTTTTTTATTTGCTTCACATGATTGTATGCTGCCTAAATGTTTTACTTATGAAGAAACATATATGATCAAACTCGTTTAGGTGGCAATGTTTATGTGCATTTTTTTGTGCAGCAATTACCTGGAAATAGATTTTCAAATTTTGTCTTGCTAGATTCTGCATATCCTGAATCTGGGGTTTTGCTCTTATTCTTATTGAAGGTTACTAGAAAGAAAAGATCCTAGTGAAAAGCAGAAAAGAGTGAAACTTTAGCTTGATAATGTGTCCTAGTGGCTTCAAGTATTGTTACTCAGTGCAGGCTTTTACCAAATTGTCTATTAGCACTTGATCACGTGCTGTTTGCAAGATGTTTATGAAGATCAAGAAATTGCATCCTTATGGTCCTGTCATGATAGGGCTGATCTCATGCATCTTTGCATGTTGCTTTCTAGACATTGTTTATTGTTGATAATTGTTATTTGTATACTGTGAAGAATTCATCTTCAACGGTTATTTGTACTTATTATAGTTGTATTGTATTAAGGACGTTAATTGGTTTTCAAATTCAAAACATTTGTACTTATATGCAAATGTTATCTTGTAGGACCATTCCATTTGGCTGGAACCTCTTGACAGCTGGTTTTATTGAGCAAACAGTATTTGGGGTATGCATTTTTTCAGTTCTGCCCAGTTTTACCATAGCTGAGAGCCCATTATTTAATTCTCCCTTTTCTGAGTATCCTTCAAAAGTAGCACTGATAATTGCACTGGCTTTCTAGGTGGTTGTTAGCACTTTTGGTCTCCTCTTCGTTGGGAAGATGCTTGAACCCATATGGGGTTCTAAGGAGTTCTTGAAGTTCATCTTTGTTGTGAACTTACTTACTTCTGTATGCGTTTTTATCACTGCCATTGCCTTGTACTACATAACAAGGGAGGAAACTTACCTGTAAGTACAGCAATATCCTTGTGCATAGACGTGATAATTTTTTTTGGCTTGTCCATGCCACTAATTTTTCTACATTCCTTTTACTGTCATCCTAGTTATCTAACTTCATAGTTCCTTTTCGGCCTCCTTTCTATCGCGATAATAACTAATTTTCATTTGTTATCATTCTTCTGTGCTAGTTATATGCCTCTTTCTGGTTTCCATGGGGTCCTTGCAGGGTTCTTGGTTGGTGTCAAGCAGATTATACCTGACCAAGAATTGTCTTTCTTGAGAATAAAAGCAAAGGTACTGTCCTTTTCAGGAAGTATTTTCATTTCTGATTGGGCCTCATGGTTACAATCAATATAAATTTCTGCTAGTTGGCAAAGCATGCCTAAGCCTAACACCAACAACTGGTGCTGCTCTAAATGATTTGCAGTGGTTACCATCTCTCATGCTGTTGGTGTCAGCTGTTGTAAGCGTTTTCACGGAAGAATCAACAACATATCTCCCCACATTTATATTTGGCACATATATGAGCTGGATTTACCTAAGATACTGGCAGAGGAAACCGGAAACGAAACTTAAGGGTGATCCAAGTGAAGATTTTGCATTTTCAACATTCTTCCCTGAATTTATGAGGTAAAAATGTTTTATTTTGGTTTGTAAAAGAGCAATTTTGTTTTGAAAGCATTTAGCTTAGTGAAAGTTTGGCCTTTGTTTTAATTTGCTTTCATCCTAGTGGAGCTGGGGAAACCTTGCCTTATAGAGAGGTTTAGTGGTTACATCTCTCTCTTTCTCTTCTCTAACCTTGTGCTGCTTGGCTCTCAGACCAATCATTGATCCCATTGCAACAATATTTCACCGGATGCTTTGTCGAAGATCTGAAGCTTCTTCTACGGCTGAGGGTTATACTTTGGGAAGTGCTCCTTTGCCCGGTTCTGACCCCATCGAGGCGTCTAGGAGGAGGTAATGTTAATGGTTCCATACTGTTATATAATATTATTAGTTGTATTGCAATGCACATGGAGTGAACACAAAACATTATATAAATTCAATCCCGTCTTTCATTCTCAAATAAAAAGAAAGATTTCAATAATCCGTAGTAGACAAAGTAGGTAATCTCTTGAGAGTTCTCAATTGGCATCAGATAGGATTATGTTTTTGTCTGACTTTGTATTGGTTGAACGGTCAAATTGTGGGAACTAGGTTTAGTGGGTATCTCCATAACACAGTTACCATAGCATTTGAAGTTACGGTGATTCATTCTTGAACCAATGTATATCTGAAGGTGAACTTATATGCATATAATAGCATTTTGAATTGTGATGTAGATTTGGATAGTCTCATTTGAGTTGAATATGTGGTATGAACTGTGCAGAGAAAGGGGCGCTCGAGCATTGGAAGAAAGATTAGCGGCAGAGAGGCTAGCTGCTGTAAGGACCGGTGAAGAATCGGAAAAAGATGCCACAGAGAATGTGTAATACCAAAGCAAATTCTTGTGGTCTGACTCTTGGGAACAAACAGTTTTGAGATTATTATCTTCAGTCTAGGACAAATTAAGTTCATTTTGGCTGGTTTCCTTGATCTCTTTGTTTTCTTCTTTTGAACAGAAACTGAACAGATGCTTATCTATTAACCTTTACCCATATATACTACACCCAAATTCTTCCTCATCCAACCTTATGTTGTTCACATGTTTACTAAAAGTCAGAATAGCACTTGAATGTTAAAACCAAAAGACAAAAAAAAAATCTATTGAATGATTAAAAAGCTGTAAATGTAAAGTAAAATACATGTAATTACTAACTCTCATGTCAAGTAGCAATATTGCACTTGAGCAACTTGTGTACACATTATTATGTACAAATGAAACAAAATGTACATATCTCTACAAGCTCCAAATCTTGATCAACTTGAGCGCTCAAACGAGAAATCTGATACATTCACGTTTATTTCATGTTGTGTCCGAATAGGACGAGGCCCATCAGGCAAATCTTGGTGAACCTGCATCATCTCTTGTTCCCTAATGTGTCTTTCCATTTGGGTCTCCACTCTTGCAGCTCTACGCGGCGGAGAAGCTGAGGAGGCCTCAACACTATCCAAATGGCTGTTATTGGTGAGTCTTGGAGGAGAGTAGTAGTAGTTGGTTTCATTGTTGTAGTTGTGCAAGAGATGGACAGGAGACATGCCATGGCTTGGGGACATGCCTTGTCTGGGAGTCACAGGCCTGCTTGACATTGGTGTGTTGGTGCCTGAGTGGTTGTGTTTTGTTTGCTTCTTGGCTGATTTGTGCCAGTTCTTTAGTGCTGCTGCTACTCTGTCATTGAAGATGGTTGGTTTCATGTTTGATCCCATCTGCACCCAAATATCAAGATATGCATGAAAATGAGCTCTTTTCTCTCAATTCTCTGCTTTTTCTTTACATGTACATATGTAAAGACAACGACTTTACTGTTGCGTCCAGACTCACGTTCTCAGTGGAATTTCTCTTGCCATGTAATTCAAATTTTGGGATGATAATAGCTATGGAAAACTAGTTAATTAAGACATTGATGTTGATTATAAGTACCTGTGTCACCAATGCATATAGAGGTAGAGTCACATAACTGCAAAGAACCTGAATGATGACCCTGCATGTGGAAATTAATAGACATAAGCATTCATGCATGTTGTTTTAGGAACATTAATATTCATTGAGAGATGGACATGACAATCATAATTATGCAAATTTGTGCTAATTATATTTGGGAGTAGTAGTGTAAATTATATTGACACTCACCCCATTGAGAGTCTGATGATGATGTCTTCAAGGTGCTCATGGTAGCATGATTTTATGCCAAACTCATACTGCAATAATTATTCATTAGTTGTTAACCACTCCGTTCCGGTTTTTAAAACATTTATGAAAATGATTGGTTATTAGTGCTTACCACACTCCAAACAAAGAAGGCTAATTGAAACGCATTCTGCAAAAGAAAACGATACAAAACAAAATCATAAGCCGGTAAATTTAGAAATGACTGACACGAACACAACACAATTTAATCAAGCGCGTTTGTGATTAGCATATAATAAAGTGCATTAATATACATACCTGAAAGAGAACAAAGTGGATCAAAAAGAGAATGAGCTGAGGTCTTCCAAACCAAAAGAGGTCATCACCAGGCTTCACCAAAGGAGCACCTTTCACCACATCACCTCTCTCTTCAATACTTAAACCCATTTCTGTAATTATCATTTGTAGCTTTGCTCCAATCATTAATATTACTACCAATGGCAAAAATGGCAACCACAAATATGAAACCCATCCTGTGCACCAAAAAACAGAAACAAACATTTCTTAATTATTTAAACAATAATGTTAACTTTAATTAAATTCATAATTAAACAATAATTTTAACAATCTACAGTACAAGAAAAATGGTTAACAGCGACGGAATTGTCCGTCGATGATCAAGAAAATTTCGACGCTGATCAGCGACGGACCAATTCCGTATTAAAATCGTCGCTGATCAGCGACAATTTTCAGACTATAGCCTATTCCGTCATTAATAAACATTTTTCTTGTAGTGCTGTATATGTTGGCTTACCATGAGTATATGTTAGCAGGAACAAGACTGCAAGTAGCCATATAACAGGACTGCACATAATAATAATAATAACAAAATCATTAATATTTGTGAGAACATTTTTCCATAAATTAAATGTTTTGATAAAACAATTAACACTAACCTGATTCCCACAACAACTTTGAAATCCTCTTCAAGTGATCTTTTAATGTACTTTTGGAAATCAAACCTTGTTTCACTTCCAGGTGCCAAATGTGCCTGAAAATGACACAAGTAATTAATATTAATCACACCTCAAAACACAAATCAAGTTAGTCATCAATTTGAAGACTCTAAAAAAATTATTATATTGAGTTTTTAATATAAAATCAGACTATACTATTAATTGGTGCAGTCCAATTTGTAAGGCATTGACAAATATGAAAATGACAAATTATTAGTAATTAATTAGTGAGACTAATTAAGTAGAACTTACCCTGATGAATCCATGTCTTAAAGTCAAGTAATCAACTTTGGTTACTGATGTGAAGAATTGTCTGAAGAAACACACCTAAATAGAATAAAAATGGAATTTGAATTATGCTCCATTTACTATCATAACTTACCATTAGTAGTTTGAAAAATTGTAACTTACAATCCAAAGAGAAATCGGAGACTTGCTCCAAAAATTCAAGTGTCGTCGTCCAAATGATGTATCTCTTGTAAATCTAAACCTTTCTGGATCTGAACCACACAAGTCATTTTAGTTAATAAAAAAATATCATATATGCAAGTCAACTTAAATGTTACTCTCAAGTAATAGATTGTCTTAAAAATAATAGTCTCTTAATTAATTAAACCTTTTTTCTATAAGTAATACAAATGTATAATTCTATATACATGTTGCATCTATTCAAGGTATGCATATCAATTTCAAGTCAACTGTGTTATCAATATAAGATATATTTTATAAAAAGAAAACTATTTATAGATGATTTTGTCTGGTCAAATATTGATAGGGTGTGACTTTTATAATATGAAATAGAATTATATATAACTATAAAATTAAGTGCAAAGCATCTTGAGTCTTGACTTGGATGAGTATTGAAAATAATGGAGCTAGGTGGCATCCCCTTGAATTTAGAGTACTTAATTATGTCATTAATTAGTAATGACTATGATCAATTAGTGGAATGTTAATGTTATATTTGACAGACTATACATACATATTTCCTAGTCATTTTAGTTATATTTTTGACAAATGTCACAACATTGTTGGTTTATTATTTACTTTTTGGGATTGACAATGCACATTTGACCTTGTCAACTTGAAAATTAAAATAAATATATTTAATAATTGAATAGTATAGATAATCTTTTTAGCTAGTTAGTGCACATGTTGTAACAAAATGAAAGTGAAATATTCCTTCAGAAAACAAAAATGAAAGTGAAATATATATTGTACCATTGTAGTATTGGTATTCAATTGTCTTGGTCTCATTCTCCCACGCCTTCCACTTGCTCATCTACAACAAAAAAACACAATAAATAAATTATATATTTTAAATGAAAATGACACTTTGATAATTTCAGTATTCATGATTTCAAATTTACGTATGCATGACGTGGTCTGTTTCTCCGATTCAAAACGCAGATATATTAATCTTTTTTTCTAGCTAAATATTGTTACTTCAAGACCTAATTAACAATTACAACTATCTTGTTAATAAAGAAAAGTTGATGGGTATTCAAGAGTAGTGGTGCAGTTGGCAACACAGGATGTGTGAGTGGAAAAAACGTTTGCGTTCGATCCCCGCTCAACACGTCCATGAGGAGAGGTGAAAGTTTTAACTGTGAACAAACCTCGAACGAGGATTAGTTTGGGTGTGATAAAACGGCTTAAATGCGTCAACTGCGAGTGTACGGACCCGCTCAGAAATCCCATTGTATAAACCGGAAAAAAAATGTTAATGGGTTGATAGGTGAAATAAAAGTACCTTGGTTCTACCCAAAGCATAGGTGAGAATACAATAGAGGATGTGCATGACTGCCAAGACAAAGATGAAGATATGAAGCTGGTGGATTCCATATGAGGACACAAATGGTACCATTCCCTGCAATTTGTATAGTTTTTGTCCATACAATCAAATCCATTAATATCCAAATAAAACAACAGCCATGGAAATTAAAATTATAAGATAATTAATGCACTATATAAATATAAATATGGAAATATTGTCTTACCTTGGCTCCACATATGTCAGATTTATCAGCTGCCAAAATGCGTCTACTGTTCCATTCATCATCGTCAAAAGCTAAGGAATCTAGTAATCTCCGACCTATTTGATCCTTGGCATATTTTGCAGCTTCCGTCTTCTTGTTACAAGGATGCCATGTCGCTCCTATGCTCTTCGACACACATATCTTCGAAATGGGTCCTTGTAGCACCGTCAAGAGCAACGATATGAACCCCATCAGCATCAACTCTAATATTCACACAAACAAATAATCATTAAGAAAACGGTCAGTATCCTCAGTGCACGAGACTCCCACTGCATGTAGAACTTGAGCTCATTTGAGCACACAAACCTTACATTTGACTTTACATAGTTTTTCAGACTCAATATTGCATTAAAGAAACCTAATCAGCAGGACGAGATGATGATAGGTTAATTAGAATTAATTACCTGCTTTGACCTTCTCTAGTGCTTCGTATAGAGCTCTCTTGTGTTTCTTTGTGAACCACTATGCCATGAACAAACATAACATAACATATTTAGCATAAATTAAAGCAAAATTTGGACTGTCAAAAACTTAATATATGATATGATGTATGTATATACCTTGCCAATAAGGTGGATTCCATGTTCCATGACAATAGAAACAGCCACCAAAACCAAGCAAACCACAGCCACAGCCCATGTTGGTGTTTCCTCCAACGAACGCTCTTTACCTCCTGAAGACATCACTCACTACTAAACCTTTCTAGCTATGGAGTTTTTGGTCTCCAAAAACACTGAGTGAGAAAATATATAGAAAATGGTTGTCACAAAATTATAAGGTATTGTAGCTTATAATAAGGTTTTGATTGCCTGATAACAAGGAATTGAAGAAATTAAAGATGGAGGGATTTTTTGATAATTTGACAAGTTATGTTTTGGCTTCTCTCTTCTCAACAATCTCCATTTAAGTCCAAATATATAGGGAACATGCAATGCTATCCAAGAAGATGGTAGCAAGGAAGACAAATTCAACCCTTTGACTTTCAATAACCAATATTTTATTATTATTGTTATTATTATTATTATTATTATTCAAACCGTTGTTTGAACCAGTATTTTATTTTCATTATTTTTGTGGCACATAGAGAATTTAAATACTAATCATACTATTAAGATAAATTAATTAACTTAATTAATATTGATTATGCAGCATGTTTTCCAAATACACCGCCACCAGATTATCATTACAGCAAAAATATATTTTTTCTATTCAACAAAAATATTCCTCATTAATATTTTAAATCTTGCTTGTCTCCGTTGAAATGACTCTAAGTCTATAACTCTACCCATTATCGATTCAAACAGAACACAATTGTACAAATTTGGATTGATTTCCTGTGAAACACGCGACGCGTTTATATATATGTTTATACTATTTATTTTGGTTCATTCATATTTTATATTTTTATGATCACGTAAAACAAAAAATCTTCTTACATGTTTGATAGAGTTAATTTACATTCACTTCTGGGTGGTGTTACAAGGTTTGTGATGTGTACTGTTTTGGCATTGTGGATTTGATAAAATATATGAAAACTCAAAACAAAGAATGGAATTATCAATATGATTCTTCAAATAAAATAAATTATATACATGTAAAGACAAACACATTGTGACATTGACCAAAATTTCCATGGATGACGGTTCTGATATTATGAAAGTCAGTTCAACACTGAATGTAGCTTACTATTCCTATATATAAAAATAGAAGTTAATTAATTAATTAATTATCTCTATTTGAAACAGTCTATGATACAAGAATGGATCAAATTAGTATACAAAATATATATGAATTATCAATCATAGAATTAGACAAGCCTGCAAGGAACAGCTACAGAAAAAGAAGCTTACGTAGCTGAACCGAACTGCAGTTGTTACAAGGCATTAAGGAACGTCTCATATCCTCCAATTTATTACTCGCAAACAAAGTGTTGGAGGCTTTAATTTTGGTGATAAAAGATGATAGTGATGCTAGTTTATTAGCAACATATATAGCTATCACTTTTTTTTTTTATTTTTTCCTAGAAAAGGTCATGGAGTTTTCAAGCAATCAATGATGTTTGAAGAAAAGAAGTTAATGAATTAAATGTTTGGTTGATCAATTGGGCTTTCAATATTGTCCACATGAAATTAAATAGAATCCAGTTTTGTTTCTTGACCTTTGTTGGCCGGTCAGGGGGTCTTGTTTGCTTATGAAACTCGGGCTCGTTTTGTTTATCTAGCTCAATCATTGAAAGAAATTTCAGTGCGTTGATTGATTTTTGGTCTACTTTGATTGTGAATGTGTCTTGATAAATGTTTACGCCCCCTTGCTTGATCAGGAGAAAGGTTTCTTTGGTCCCAACTTCATTCGATCATGCTAGATCTCTCTCTACCTTGTTAGGTTATCAAATTTTAGAGTTTCAGTTTCTTGCTTTTCCTTAACATGAATAACGTTATTGTAGGAGCCTATTTTGATGCTTGGTGTATTAGCCCATTCTCTATGTTGGGCTACGTTTTTTTCCCTATCTGTATTCGTACTTTTATTTTTCCTTTCGAATTTATATAATAGAAGTACCGTTTACTTATAAAAAAACAAATTACATAATTGTATTACAAATATATGAGAATGTTTCCTGTATAAACTATCATTGTTAGTCTCTTAATTATAGAAGTTTGTGTACTTTTCCATCATTTTCTTTTTCGATTGATTTGTAGATTGTTTTTGAAGTTACAACTACAAACTAGATGCACAAATGTTGATTTAATCATTGATTAATTAATTCTCAATGGACAACTATTAACTACACAAGACTTTTGAGCACCTAGCTAGATATTTTCAATAGGTGCATGTTTATTTTTTCTTCAATATAATAATTATATCCAAATATTAATTTCTTTTTTCCTTTCAGTTATTCATTTAGGATTTTTTATACACAATTTTTATATTATAACGGTTAGACAACAATCATTCAAAGATTCCTCCTATACAATATTAGAATTTTTCTACCAAAAAAATATATTATTAATTCTTTTAATCATTAGACAATATGTATGAAAAAGTATTATCACCAACCTAATCTTGAATAAATGATTTTGAAGGAACTAATTCATTATATAATATATATATATATATATATATAATAAAGAATATAAGCCATATCATTTTTAGCTTAGGCTAAGC
>JAYMTF010001639.1:0-22144 GCA_036897485.1 Pelargonium nanum | reverse complement strand
CCGCCCCAATGAATTTGCAGGCGCGGAGCGCCCGTCCGGATCCAATTTTTTTGTGTATTATTTAGTATTTATGATATAATAAATTGATTTATTATTATAATGTTAATTAATAGTTGTTACTAAAAATATTTGTAAAATTTATTTATCAAAAAGCCCCTCATTAAATTTTATATTTTTATTAATGAGGTGACACAATCTGATGTACTGATGGTGTAAAACAATCACACCGACGGTGCGTCAAATACTTACTCATAAACAAATTTACAGTTTGAGCAGCAAAATCAAAGTCAAAACACAAACCAAAGAAAAAATAAACCAAATACTATAAATCACTGTCCTGAAGGGACTTTATGCTATTTGAGATACAAAATAATTATCTGAGCAACTCTTATTCTGTTGATACAACAATATAATCAACGAATATTGTATCTATAAATTGTCCAAAAAGAAATTAACCAAGTGTTCCGATTGAAATTTTTGGAACGGGAAAGGGAACCGGGCAAGTCTGTGAATCACGTTCCTTACCCATTTCCATTCTTGAACAATTTCTTTTGATCTAAACGCACTGCCCAAGAAGCAATAGCGCAATTGGATCCGTCATCTGTGAGTTAAATACACGATTAGTAGGTAAAGTCGGGCATAAGTCTTTCTTCAGGAAATCGTTTCTCCACTTTGCTAATTCTCTGAGGCGGCCAAATAACATGTGTCACCCTTCCTCGAACTAAACCCAATGGAATCTGCAAAACGTTGGTTCAAGTTAGCCATACTCACTTCATACTGAGCTTGGACAATGAATTGAAGATTTAATTATCTTGAGGCTCGACTTTTAGAGTATACAATCATTTATATATAATCATCAAATAAGTGTCAACCAACCGTTAGTCGACTTAATCATCTTGACGCTTGACTTTTAGAGTATACAATCATTTATAAATAAAAATGAGGTTGACCCATACTGCGTTATGAGATATGGAGATTTAATATAATGATAAAGGCTTTGGGGTTATCTTTGTAATTAACATGTGTAACAGTAGGGGCATTTCAGTCTTTAATTGAGTAACAATAGCTCTTGCGGTTGCGGCAGCTGTAAGAGCTTTGTTGTTCCTGTGGCAGCTCCTGCAGACAAAGATTGTCTAGAAGGAGCTGCAGTTGCTAAAACCAAACGACAGTGAAATAGAAAATAGAACTGCAGGAAATAACCCAAACAAGCCCAAAATGACTTTGCTCCTTCAACCAATTTAAACTAGGAACAAGAAATGAACTTACTGGGCCAATAGATCTCGAATCTAAGCTAGAAGCTGCATTGTCTCCCTCAATCCAACAATGTCCTTCTGGCACCTTCACTACATCATAAGCGAATGGGTTGTTGATATAATCACCTGGTAAGGCAATTATTCTCTTTATGTGTCTCTCTTTGTGATTACTCGGGGAACTGAAAAAGTTGCAACTCTAGCGACTGAGATTTTCAAACTAAAATCATGGCAACGATCTAAAGCATAAATTACCAAACCTTTTCATGTTTGAGATGCAAGTGCACGGGTTATAGAGTAGATAGCAGGACGAGATCTTGAACAGACAAGATACAAAACAATAAAAGTTCAAACAACCCACCGAATTGAGTTCAATGCTTATATTATTCAGACCAAGATTTATGATGGTGAAACATACTGCAATTCATTGAAGGTTAAGTACAGTGCAGTAGTGCACAAGAAACCAATGCCTGTCACCTGTCAGTATCTTCATTAACTCCTTTTCCAATATGGGTTATCATCTAAGGAAGAGATAGTCTAGCTATAACCCTGGTCAATTCAAAGCTCCTTTTCTTAACGAGTCAGGCATGGCCACATGGGCAAAACAATTACAACTTGAACAGGTTTTGTGCTCCAACAATAATGTATTAGCAATATAAATTTTATCTTTTATTTTTTAACAATGAGATGATTCACACAGCTCAAACTTCAACTAATGCCTTAGCTTGCAAATCAAAGGAAAAATAGCAGGCTAAAGCATAATTCCATTCCCGTATGAGCTCAAGCTTCTGCTGCACCTAGTAACCTGTAGTGTACTAGTGTGAAATGAGAGTTGCAGCATCCAACAATCAACCTAGAATATAAAACAACTACACTGGATAGCATAATTATGATCAAGACACCGACCAACTTCAGTCACCTTATTAAAGCAATGTCACCAACCAGCCATAGACAGATACATATCCATTTTTTCCTAATTAATTCATTTAGTTCTTAATTTCATGCACTCATTTTCACAACAGTTATCATGTACAGTACTGACAGATGATTAACTATATGTTGTGCAATTGGCATGCTGCCAGAAAGGGAACAGAACCAGGAGAGGGAATGACTGAGTAGCAACATGGCAAGGTTTGTTTTGCCATGGTTAATGACTAGCTGAAGAGATATGCTATGATGAATAACATTCAAAAGAGCTGAAAAGTATCTTAGATATTTCAATGGACTCGTTTAAAGATACCCTTACTGGCTGCAGTATAGTAACTCTATCAACTGCCACAACTATTATTTCCAGATAATTATGCACATTATATATTATAACTCTTTAATTATGTTTGGCTCTTATACCGTCATTGATCAAAGTCATATATACACATATCATAAGAGTATCAGGACTCTCAGCAATCTAAGTACCTAAGAATTATTTTCAAAAACATGCCCAGCAGATGCATTCAATTGCGCGACCATGTTTAGCACTAGTCTATTATATGAAAAATTGACTCTTATAATTCTACGCGGTACCACTCAAGCTGTCTCCTTAAATGCTCGCTAATTTGAAAAAAATGAATTATCCTAGCCTAAATGAAATACTAGCTAAACTCAAGCCCATCTCGGGTATCAGAAACAAGGATATACCAAAACCACTCCTTCGTTGCAGTGAGGATTGCAATATTTGATGAAAGGATGGACAAAAAGATTGCACTACTTAGTATGAACAGAAAGCTTGTCAAACTTTTGGTCCAATTGAATCCCAAAAATCACGGCCAAGCATACAAATATAATTGGGCAGTCAATTCTAACCTTAAGTTTTTAATATGAATCACACTAACTATGGTATCACAGCTTATTAAATCATATATATATATATATATATATATATATATTCATTACACACGTGAAGCAGCAATTAGAGCGAACAATTTGGACACGACACGTGACCCTACACAACACGACACAAGCGTGTTTGGGCTCATCCCCACACTTCCAGTCCAAATCTATTGCACTAGGGGTAAGAGAGTGAAAAGAGAATGTGAGCAACATAAACTGCAATTGGCCTTATCTCTCATTTTCGGCAAAATCCAAGACAGCCACGACACGCCGACACAATTATTAGATGTGTCATGCTTGTGTTGACCAATATAGCAGTAATAGCACATATTTAACCTCTAACGCAAGAGAGGTTAACCAGAATTGCTAACTCTAGTCTCTAGCTACAATGGACTTAAACATGACTTGGCAGCATGTTAGAAGATAATAACTCTATTTGAGCACTCAACTATAAATTTTAAGCTCTTAAGTGGAACCAATCACCTAAAATTTAGTTACAACAATTTCAATCACACAGCTTCAAAGTAAGCAAAAATAGCATTAAAAGAAAAACACCATACCTATAAACCACAACATCGCCTCGTGAAAACTTGTACTTGTCAAGGCAAAATTTCTCCACCAAAACATAGTCATCTAAAGCAAATCCAATAAACAGAATATCAAAATCAACCGTTGGAGCACGGAAATTGAATATAATCTTCCATGAAATTCGGCAAAATTTGTTACCAGAGAAAGATTTGGGGATAGGATTCAAAGTGGGGGACATGGAGCCACCACGTACCGGAGCAATACTCACATATCGATCCGAAACGGTGAGACCTATGAGCCCAGCGGTCAAAGACCTCTTCACAGTACTCCACAGCAAATTTTGAACTCCCATGATCGTCAGATTGAAAATGGGACCATCTGAATCGATCGATCACCAAAACAGAGAGCATTTAACGAACAGTACAATACTAGAGTCATCGAAATGCGATTGCGAAAAGCTTACCAACAATGGATTGAGAAGATATGGGAAAGGGGTTTAGGGTTCAGGGTTTTGCAATAGAGAATGAGAAGCTAAAGCCCAGTACTATTTGTTATTTGCAATTAAGTGGCTGGATCGTTATGATTTTTAAGATTTGGTGATTGAACTATTCAATATTTGCAGTCAGCCACACAACCTATTTGTTCTTCACATTTTAGGACACTTTCAAAATCTCTTGATCTAGAGCTGACAAATCAGGTCTCCAGTCGGATTTCAGACTTGGGTTGGAAATGCCTAGTCCAAAACACGACTTAAAAAATATGTGGTTCTAGGTTTTACTGATAAGGCGTTGGGCATTTATAGAGCTGACAAATTTGATGGTTTCAATTCTTCTTCAATCCTATAAACTACACTGATATCTATAAAATACACAAAAACAAAAAAAATTGGCTATTTTGATTTTTTTTCCTGCTCTCATTAAAAGAAAATAACTACACAAAAGCTGATTAGTAGCTATGCGAATGCGACCTATTGTTATTGTTTTCTTTGAAGCAACCGATACGTTCAACTCATATGAATTATAATAGAGACATTTATTATTAGCCATAATAAGTCACACGTTATGCTTTTCTATTACATTGTATTCACACATAGTACAAGATGGTAGTAAATAAATTAGAAAGCACTTTTTCTAATGTATTATGATTTCAAGTACTTCGTTTCATAGGTAACAATTCAAATTTTAAATTGAATTTGTTTAGGTTCAAATTTTATATTTTACTATAAAATATGCAAATCAGTACGAATTTGTCTAATATGAATCATATTATTATAGGATAAACATGATCTGATCCAATTAAAAATTAGTCGGATTGAATTGGATCGATTCTAAGTCGAATTAGATTTCATATGTCCGTAAGTTCCCAACCAAACTGTCATACTTTACTTCATGGACAAGCCCTTGATTGAGGGTCCAAATTAAAGAATGAAATAGCACATTCCTGTTTGGTTCCATTTCCATCTAATACAACATTTGACTTCCAAATTTGATTTTTTTTTTCCCAAGTACCATTAAAGGCAAATAGGTGTAACATTTTTCTCATACTCTCCAAATGTTCCATCTTTACAAGCACTGCACCAAATATTAGGGGTGTCAGCGGGCGGGTTACCCGCCCGTTTGCTGTATGGCTGGGACCACCCGCTGGAGAGCGGGTTAAGGAAATCTCAACCCTGAGACCGCCCGTTTGAAGCTAAATTTGAGCGGGCAGGTCAATCACCGGGTAGCAGGCGGATTGGCGGGTCACCCGCAATCCGCTAATTCATTGTGGGCTGAAGGTGTCAATGATGATTGTGTGAAGAGGGTCACTCAAATTGGTGGCCCAATTGTTGAGTGGTCCTTTTTCGTGGTCGCGTCTTGAACTGCAAACCCTAGAAACCCGACCATGGCGAGTCGGGCATGCTTGATCTCAGCTAGTTGGAGTGTCTATTTCTTCTCGGGATCCGAAGCTAAGTTAAGCGGGTCAAGATTGCCTTCAGGATACAATCTCTCTTTTTTATCAAACTCCGCGTTTTTTCGAAATTCAGTGAACCCTATGACTAAAATCTCAATTCATATCAATGAGGTGACAGAAAATACTCAAACAAGAGGTGTTGGTCAAGATATGATGATCCCTTAATTAGCTCCACTTGAAAACAAAAAAGTATCTTAGTTGATATGTTACTTGATGCTCAAATTTTATAAGCACATGGACATGTTTACTTGCCCCGCAAGTAACAAAATTGAAATGCGGAAAGAAGTCTTATTTATTTGGTGCATTCTTCACTTTTCACATGAGAATTTTGGTTAGAATGTTCAACCATAATTGATATCCTCTCCAATAAAATAAAAATGTAGAACTTAGAGACTAGAGGAAGCGATTTGAATTTCGAGTTAGATTTTTTCTTTTCAAGTTTGAGTTGAAAAACTTTAATTTAAACCTAACTTTAAAAAATTGAAATTGCATGTTTCGAACGCAGGTCGGGTATGTGCGAGTTTGCACGCCCTGACTGAAAAAATGTCGAGTTCATTATAGGTGATCAAACCCGAAAAAAATAGGTCGGGTTTATGGAGATTCTTATCCACATTGCCACCTATTCCAAGACCTAAAGTTGAACTAGTATTATTAAGTTATATTTCAAATCTAGTAGGATAATACCACAATATCGACAAAACTCTCGCAATTATAAGAAAATCTCATTAATCTTGAACCCAAAACATTTTTTTTGAACAAAAAGAACAACCTTAAGTTGAGGTAGAATATGAATAATGATAATTAACACCCAAATAATATTCTGACTTAAAAAACACAAATGAATTTAATTGTTTCAAAAAATTGTAAAATTCACAAATTTATTTAATTAGATTCCCAAAAAAGGGATAATATTCAAAATTGATAGACATTAACCTATTTTTCTCTGAAAATGGAAGGATCAATAACAAAACAAAATAGGAAACTAGTAATTTGCTCCTAAATGGCATAGAAATTGTTGATTTTGAGAAAATAGGAAAGTTTGTTAAAATAAGATTAAAATTAAATCCAATAAATTACCAATATAAATACACAGTAAGTGAGAGAAAATATTTAAAAATAAACAAATTTTTTTCCTGGGTTCATAGCAACTAAGCAACAGAGAAGCTATGGGTTTGGGAAAAGAGAACATGCCATCTCCACCTCCGTCTCTGCTTCGCATCAAAATCAAGCTCTCATCTTCTCCGATTCTCTCCGGCGAATCCAAAGCCGATCGTGAAGCCAAGCAAGCAACACCTCCGATCAGCGGCGGCGGCGGCGCCGATCACGTTCCGGCGAAGAAAAGCGAGAAAAAGAAAGAAACCTCTCCGACCTCCCGTGTGCCGGTAATCAAGATCAGCATGAAACAGAAAGCGACGGCGAAGGCGGCTGTGGTAGCTCCGGCCAGTGGCGGAGGAGATTCAGTTCCGGTGACGTTTCGGCGACGGAAGCGGAAAGGAACGCCCAAGAGATCGCCTCTGTACTAGAATCGCTCGATTTTGTATTTAATTTTGCCCTAATTTGTGTTTGTTGCTGTAAATCGCGTACCGGTAATCAAGATCAGCACGAAATAGAGAAAGCGATTGAACACCGGTGACTCTCCGGCGAAGGAAGCGAAAAGATCTCCTCTGTCCCAGTTCGAAAATTGCTCAGTTTTGTATTTAAATTAGCCATGTTACTGTTGATTTTGCTCTGAATTTCGAATCAAATTCGTTTAATTTTTGTTTCAACGAAAGATCTCATCTGATCCAGTTCTAGAATTGGTCAATTTTGCCCTAATTTGTGCTTGGTACTGTTGATTTTGTTCTTAATTCCGAATCAAATTCGTTTATTGTTTTTTGCTTCAGCAAAAGATCTCGTCTGTTCTAGCTGTTCTAGTTCTAGAATTGCTCAATTTTGCCCTAATTTGTGCTCGTTACTGTTAATTTCGTTCTCAATTGCGTACCTTTCCGGCGTCTTGTCAGGTGATTCCGATGAGCGACTCGACGGCGATGGCGCCGGAGTATGGCCCGCCGGCCGTGAATAGGTGCTGTAGGGCTGGAACGGCGTGGACTTCACGTCGGCGCTCTCGAACCGGGTTCCGATGATCTCGCCGGCGTTGTTCTTCGCCAGGTTCTGGTCAAGCGAGTCCAGATCGTACTGCAAGTACTCGGCGGGTTTCCCGAGCCCAAACGGGTCGAACCCGTAATCGCCTACCAAGGACCCGTCGAGCCATTCGGGCGCAGCAGCTCCCGTGTGCCACAACGGCGGTCCGTTCTGGGTCTCGACGTAGCATACTGGGGCGATTTTTCCCGAATCCGAGTCGGGTCATGACCCGATCCGGATTTGAGCGCATGCCCAAGAATGAAGACGCAGTGGCGGCTGCCTGGCCATGGCGGGTTGATGCTAACATGCGCTGGGTGTGGAGTGTGGTGTAGGTTAGAGTGGCGTTTATTGGTGGTTGTGTGTGGGCTTTGGGTTTTATTAAGCTATGGTGGATTATCTATAGAGGAGATTGTGAGCCGTTGGATGGAGAAGCGTCCCATCAAGCGAAAAGACACTTATTTCGAGACGGAGGATTAAAAGAATGTCAAATTAGTTTGATTGGATCAATTACGGCTTAGCTCAAAGCTATAATTCAACAAATTAGATAAAGAATGTGATCTACCCATCAAAGTAAATATGTGGGTTCGTATTAGTTTTTCGTTCTGACCGAAAATTTGTCGGTTCATTTTTGGTGACCAAACCCAAGGTAAAACATGACAGATTCGAGTTCAAATTGTCGTCTCTACGAAATTATTATTGGGCTCACACCCAAGGCCCAATATAATAGAAACAAAAGTTGGGCCGAAGAACTGAGAGGTTATGTCAGCCCAATCCAGGCCCAATAAGGTTCAAAAGTCAATAGTCAACATCACCTAGCCCAAAAAGTCAGCACGTGTCAACCATTGGGTCGGCCACATATACCTATCCTCCGTTGATATTTTGGCGGCAATGATCATAGTAAAATTGTACTATTTTCTCGAATCTTATTGAAAAAACTGGTTATAGCCGGTGAAGCACCTTCAGATGGCGACACGTGTCTACGATTTCCGGTCTCATCATCACACTTTCCGGTCGCGGTCTGGTCTCGGTCGGTCGTGTACCTTTTGTCTCTTTGGATTTAAATATTTATATTGTTGTTTGGTTCAAAACTCACTCTGTTGTTTCTCTTCTGGTGGTACAAGAAATTTTCTGTTTGGCTCTGTTCTTCTGAGGTAAATTTCTGATCTAGATCTCTCCTATTTTCTCTGTTCTGTTTGGTTGACGAGAAAATTTGAGAAGCAAATGGAACTGTGATGTGCAAAATTTGAATGTCTGCTTGGTTAAGTCCTTCAATATTCTGAGATACTGTTTTTTATGCTCTGGATCCTCTTTTTTTTTTTTTTTACTCGTTGTTTGTTTGCTGAGAAAATTTGAGTAGAAAATGGAACTGTGATGAGTAAGTTAGAATTTATGTTTTGTTATGTCGTTCGATATTGTGAGAGACAGTGTTTTTATTCTCTAGATCCTTTTTTACTCTCTGTTTGTACGCCGAGAAAACTTGAGAAGCAAATGGAACTGTGATGTGTAAATTTGATTTTCTGCTCGGTTCTGATCTTCTGAGGTGAAATTGTTCATGACTTCGTGCAGATCTTTCTTTTCAGTTTTTGTTACTGCTTGTAGTGTTCTTACATTTTCTTAGAGTTTTGTTTGGCTGCTGAGAAAATATGAGGAATGGATGCAAATATGATTTCTGAATTTTGCTTTGTGTTGTGAGGAACTGTATTTTTTATTTATTTATCGTTTCGATTTCTTTTCTCTTTCTGTTTGGTTTCCGAGAACATTTGAGAAGCAGTTGAAACTCTGAGGTGCGAATTTGAGTTTCTGCTTGGTTCTGTTCTTCAGTTCCTCTAGATCTTGCTTGTCAGTTTTTGTTACTGTTCACTCTTTTTTTCAAAAAGTTTTGCTTGGCTGCTGAGAAAATCAGAGGAATGGATGCGAATTTGATATCTGAATTTCTGCTTTGTGTTGAAACTTATCATCAGGAAAATATAAAAATAAATTAAGTTAAAAGCAGCTTATATTCGAACTTTTCAACTCCACTAACTTTTTTGAGCAGTTGATTGGTTTACTTTTACTTTATTCTTCAATCTCTGAATTGATTTCTCCCCTTATTTCATCGATTTATTCAGCACAAATTGCTAAATTCTTTTGCTATTCTTTGGGACGACCAACTCGATATATTGTTCTTTGACTAACATGATTGTAAGCTCTGATTAGCCGTTGCTAGCATCATTTGAATAAGTCCTCTTGTTTTACAGGTTTAAGCATTCTAACCATGAAGAGTACCAGAGGTAAGGCAAAGACCCCAAGTGAATCGTTGAAGCCTGTTGATGACAAGTTAGTTTTTCTAACCATTCTAATTTTCTGTATGAGATTTTACCTTTTGTTTGGGTTATTTTTCAGATTTTAGATGACTTTGTAATTTCATGGAGAGTTCCAAAGTTATGAAGTTTTATTGATGTCTAATACTTGTATACATTCCCCTACGGTTACTGGATATACAAATACTGTAGTGAAGGATCATATGCATGAATTGTTTTGTACTTCTGTATGCGCATTCAATCGTGGATGCAGTTGTTATACTAATGTTGTAGTGAAGGATAGTATATGCTTCTTTTGTTTTAACACTTGTATACATCCAATGGTATTGTAGTGAAGGATGTATGTTTCAATTATTTTCAGAAAGGTAGGGAAGCGTAAGGCTCCAGCAAAGAGCAGCAAACCGATGACTAAGAAGGAGAAGAATGCCAAAAAGGATCCGAACAAACCCAAGAGGCCTCCTAGTGCTTTCTTTGTTTTCCTGTATGTACATTTCTATTTTTGTTCTGTGTTGGAAGTCGAATTAGATGTGTAGTGAAATTTACTGGTGAATGTTTTTGTTGTTTGTGTCATGATAAATGGCAGCGAGGAGTTCAGGGAGACCTTCAAGAAGGAGAATCCCAACGTGAAGGCTGTATCGGCTGTAAGCAATCAATGATCTGTTAGCTGGTAGTCTCTGTTTATTGGAACCCCATAAGTTGACTTTGTTCTGTGATTGAAGGTTGGGAAAGCTGGAGGAGCGAAATGGAAATCCTTGTCTGATGCTGTAAGTGCTCAATAGGGAACATTTTCTGCTAGTCAATGTCAATGAAGGTTCTCAATTTAGTCATACTTAATGAACTCTGCTTGAAGGTATTGTGAAATAGTGTTTCAAAAATGTATATAACTTTGCTACCATTTTGTAGGATAAGTTTAGGTACCAGTTTAAGGGTATCAATCATAAACCTGTTTTGCATAATATGTGGGTTGAGATAGAACTTGGATATTGTTTGGACTAAAAAAATTGTTCAAGAATGAGAATGCGATTCTCAAAAAAAAAAAAAATGTTTATGCTATGACACTTTGATCATAATTACGAAAATGTAGGAGTTAGCTTTTGTTAGTTGAAGACTTAAAGTAGCCTTTTAAGCAAAGCTGAATTATCTGTTTGAAGATTGTTGTTTTTCCTATTTGTTGTTAATGTTGATTTTTTATTATCTTGAAGGAGAAGGCACCATATGAAGCCAAAGCTAAAAAGAGGAAGGCCGAGTATGAAAAGCTTATGAACACATATAATAAGCAACAGGTTATCACACAGCACTAGTAGTTTCCAATGCTATTAATCTTTTCATGCTTTCTTCGCATTCTAAACGTTTTGTGTTAATTGTGTAGGACGATGAGGAATCAGACAGGTCAAAATCTGAAGTGCATGATGAGGATGATGCAGAAAGTGGAGAGGTTAGTGCTCTCTTGTTTTTAATAGCTTAGCTCTCAGTAAAGATGATTCAGTCTCATGTAAGCTTAGCTTCTGTTATATGTACGTGGTAATGGTACATGTTTTTTTATATTCATTTCTAGGAGGAGGATGAAGAGGACGATGACGAGGATGATTGAGTTCGAACTGTGCCTGCCTGAAGCTTTAACCTGTAGGGGAATGGTTGTTGATTTGGTATGTTAAACTTGCTCTTATATTATGGTATGCTTCTTTTGGAAACTGGGTTAGTTGGTCATAAGCTACCCTTGGAAGGTATGTTTTTGCTTCCCAGTGCAAGTCCTAGCATATATCATATATGTATGTATAATGTATTATGCTTTTGAACCTATATATATACATATACTATTATTACTATGTTAGGACATCTTCATCATTTTGAACATGCCAAATTTAGCTTGTTGAGAATTTGCACTTCCCACATGCCAAGCTTATATACTGGGAAATATCCCGGGCTTTAGCTTTAAGCTTTTTTTTCACAAGTCCTAACCCTCAATTTGTGTGTGTGCCGTATTCGTGTTGAAGATTTGTGTGTTTTATAATATTTTTGGGTCGGGTCCATGTTTACATGACACGGTACGACTGTCTTCACTCTTCAACTACACGCCTGGCACACTGTAACAATATATACTCTTATACGATATCAACGTTCTACACACTCCCAACAAAATCAATTATCAACAATTTAACAGAGAAAATCAGGAAGTGCATGTGTCGGGTGGGATAATTAATTGTGTATGTCCTTGTACGAAACACTTATGTGCATGTGTGTTGAGGGATGGGTGAGTCTAAACATGTTCATGTTGGGTTGCTTGCTGAATGGCAAATTGTCAACTTTGATAAAATTTGTATCTATGTTTCTAATAGAGTGCAAATTTCTATTGGGTTTTGGATTTAGGCCTTTTTAAACCTTATCAGTTGTTAAACTCAATTTGCGGTTGTGGGTGCTTTAGTTTCGAATTTGAACGTATGGGGATAAATTAGACACTTCATAATTATATTTAAAAAAAATATTTGTGATAAATAAGGGGCCAAATTAAGCTGTTTTTATGACAGCTTTAAGAGGGTTTTAATTTACTAATTTATTTAATTTATTATTGGTAATATAGTTTTAGAAAGTGAATAAATATTTTGAACCTAGCAAAAGTTAGTTTTGCACGAGTTATTAAAGATATTCTACTATCTGAGTGTTTCCTTCGTATTGATTTTGTTTATGTTAGTCGGTGTGCGAACCGAGTTGCCCATGCTTTAGCTAGATCCTCGGAGTCTGTGTCAGGCATTTCGACGTGGGTTGGTTTTTCGGTCCCGTCTATTATTGATAGCTTACTGGATGCTGATTTTGCTTAATCTTTAATAAAGTGGTGATGTTAAAAAAAAAAAAGATATTCTACTATAGAAAGTAAACATGTTGTGCTAGTTTTTTCTGATTTTTTTAAAATAGAAAGTATTTTGAAACATACTCTACTATAGAAAGTTGCTAATGTTTTCTATTTTTTTTTTAAAATAGGAAGTATTTTGAAATCTGGGTAGAGGGTAAGTTTCATCGACAACATTTTTAAGGTTTTTGAATTGTAGAAAACTTGACGTTGTTAGTTCACTGTGGTAACATGATAAGTACCATATGGTCATAACCATTTCTTTCGTATCAGCATAAATTGAACAGGACACCCAGTCCTGAAGCCTATAAAAGAATGAAGAAACATAACCAAAGAACCCAACTAATATTTTTTAGGGCTATTGAAAATTTGCTTGCTAGAAGTCGGTAAACTCCGATCCGCAATGTGAATGACGAAATTGGATTGCCTCCTTTAGACAAGCTATGCACAACAAATAAATTTCTACAAATAATTATTTGGCAGTTCAATTGGTAGGCAATTGTTTTATCGGTATTGAGGATTATAGGAGACATTAGTTGGGCTTGGAACTATAAGAGGCAACTTATTAATGTACAAGAGAAGTCTCTTGAGAGACTCTTTGGTTATCGATGACAGATCAACTATCTCCTTACCTGTGGTGTAGATCCAGAGGTCGCTAGAGTTCACTCTTTTGAGACTGTCCCGACAAAAAGGGCATGACAGTGACCGTAAACGCCTAGCAAAACCATAAACCGACATTATTTTCAAGGACACAATCTGTTGGATTCGTAAATAGAGGTAGCTATTTGAACGTGCATGTTTTTGCAAACATGTAAAACTTGAGATCGAACATTGTGTTAAAAGGTTTTTTTGTTTGATACATGTGCCAACACTAACACATTTTATGCATGTATAACAAATGAGAACTGATAAAAAAAGAAAACAAATGAGAAAATTATTTCAAGTTAAAGAACTAATAGCTGTGACTTGATCCAAATTTAGAAGAAAAAGACGTTGACATGTCGAGAGTGAACACTAAAGTTACAAATTTTCTTAGTTTAAATATGCTTTTTTCTTCTTCTTTTTTTTGGAAAATTAGTTATGCGTAAATTGTCAATAGTATTCTTATATCACTTCCGTTCCAAAATATGTCTTTTTTAGAAAGCTAGTTACACATGAATCATCAATAATATTCCTATAGTTAGTTTGTATTACTTAAATTTGGTACAACATATAAATATACAACACTTTTCGTATAAAAAATCAGAATAGAAAGCAATCAAGCATGACACCTATTTAGGGACAACTAGAGTAATTAGTTAGTTTGTTACCCTTAAGTTTGTTATAACATATATTATGAGGATACAAAAGTAAATATACCACACTAACTAACTCCTTAAAATAATCATTTTGAAACATAGCGAGTAACAAACAAGTCCTAGTGACTGGTTTTGGTGCAAGGGGCTATAAATGATGTGGACATGGATATAGTAGAAAGTTGAGAATTGATAGATCTAGCTTCAAACTAATGATGTGATAAAATATGTCAAAAAAACAATTTCAATCAACATTGTAGAAAGAAATGATATAGAAATTAACTTACCAATTTTGGTAGCATTTCAAGCACAAGGAGTGAGTGCAATTGGGCAGTACGACCATGGTGTTAACCTCCATGCAAATATCACATTCTTCTTCTTCTTTCTCCACATTGATTTCTGAAATTTTGCCCTTGCTCATTTCGTCTTTTCTTTTGTACTTGTCACAAATCTGTTTCTGTTTCCGGTCTTCCACGTCAGTAATTCCTCTTTCGAGTTGCAATAAAGAGGGAAATATCACACCTGAATAGATAGAGTGCATTAGTAATATTGCATTTGGATTAAGAACATTGTCAAGGAATGGAAATCAAATTCATCCCATTTCATTTTCTATTCACATTCTCATTTCAATTTTTTTTAATTCAAACGCTATTCAAGGATCAAATGTATATATAAAAAATCTTTGCAAGTTTTTACCATAGAACTCTTTAATACTGGCCTTCCTCTCATGGGCAGACATGGTTATCTTCCTGTCCACATATGCCTGCAAAACAATTCATCACAATATGTCATTGAACACACAAAAGTGGTATCATTTTTTTCGTTTTTATCCAACAAAGAAGAGTTGCCAATTGGAGTTTCAGCAGGTTCAAACTGTTCAATATCGATCGTAGAAGGGGCAGGAGCTCAGTTTATAGGTGTGAGAAAAAGTCTCAATCTTTGAGTTAACTTTTGGGTGAGAAAGTCCAATGGCACCTAACATAGAACTAATGGTTACAACATCTTCGTCCCGTTCCATTCCAAGAGTTTGTTATTCTCTCAACTTAAGTCAGATGTGTGAAAGAAGAGATTGTTGGGTACTCCACATTAGTTGTGGAAGGCGATAATGCTTGGTTATAAGTGCGAAGAAAAACTTCACTCTTTGAGTTATGTTTTCAAAAGAAAAGACACAATAGCAACCAGCAGAAAAGACTTAATCGGAATCCAACCTGCAAAAGGTGCCGTTGACCGACACGATTCACAATTTCCCATGGCAATCTTGACCAGACCCGAAAACTATTGAGTCTATGCTATGTGGGTTGGATTTCGAGTCCATGCAGATATGGGTCTAAACTATCCATTTGCTCAATGTGTGACTTTTGAACTCATAGATTAGATATGGTGTAGAGTGGAATGCTATTTACCTTGTTAATTAGGATTCTAAGCAATCCCAGAGAAGCAGCAAGGTGACAATCAGTCCACTGAACAAGAAAGAGAAGAAACTGAGCGGCAGGACTGTATGATAGTCTCATTTGAAGACAGCCACCATCATATTCTGTTGGGTAACCAGAGGCTCTGCATCAACACCATATGTTACAATTGACAATCAACATAAAATACCATTTAATAAGAAGAAAACAAAGAATCAAAATCATGTATCCAAACCAAAAAAATTGCTCTGCTAGCAAATATACCAAAATAGAAAGAGAGCAAAGGTATGCAACTACAAATTTGATGGACTGTGTTTATGCTGAGAGACTGTTTCTTTGAAAATAACCTGTGATTTCAAGGTCACAAGACAACCATTTATGTTGCTGCGTCATAGCTCAATCTTCTCATCTTGCTTGACTATGAAAGAAAATTTCTAAAACCTACTTTCAAATTTACTATATATTTAGCTTAAGGATCATAAATAAGTAACTGCTGACAAGGGAAAAAATAGGAATAGTGGGTCATAGCAGAATTGTATTAATCAAAACAAGCTATGATATTAAACCCGAAAAATATCTCACTGGAAAAAGGGCAAACAAAATCATCAACAAAAATAAAGCATCAAAACATCAGATAGATTTTATAGATAAAACCCAGAGCTCGAAATAAAATAAAAAAAAACTAAACACAAACTCTGGGCCAATTATTATAATTACTTTCATGTCTTGATATGATGAGGAAAATCAATATGCTCTTTAAATAAGATGATAAATAACCCAGAAATATACTGAAGAGAAAAATCCATATCAAACAATTCAACGAATTAAACAACAAAAAAAGCAGAAAAAAAAAGAGAGAGAGAGAAGGTATTGGAATTACAAGGTGTTAGCAAACTGAATATCAGCTTCAAGTGCCTTAAGTGAATCCTTAAAAGACTTGCGCATTTTCCCCTTATTTCCTTCCACAAAACAATCTTCAAAAACAAACTCCAACCCCCATTTTCTCACCCTCCAAACCAAAAAATTCTTCAAAAATTCTCAAATCAGGAGAAGCCCAGTTGTGAATCTGTTCTTCTGAGCTCTGTAACTGTTTTAGTTCTCTTAGGGGTTTGGACGAAGAAGAAGAAACACAGAGAGGTGGGCTTACTTAGCTTTGACTTGTAGCACACGTCACAGACTCCTCTCTCTCACTCTCTCTAATTATATCTAACTGTAAATACCCAAAAGTATTAATAAATAGCAAAAACATTGAGGAAAGCTTCTGTATTAAATTACCTAAAAACCTTAAGGATACAAACAATCACCTTCAGGTTGCCTAACCGGAGAGAAGTGTGGATTCTGGGTTGGGTTCGGTTTTCAATTAAATTGTGCATGTTCGTGCCCCAACCCAACTTAAAAACATTTAAATTTATTTTATGTGATCTAAATTTACGAAAATTAAAACTTAAATACTGCGTGTTCGGGTTCAAATGGTCAGTTTCCAACCACTCAACATCCGATCACTTTTGATTATCATCACCCGGCCGGGGGTGACGTTCCTTAGGTCACCAACTCTTTGGGGCAATTATGGCCGTTAGGAGTGATGTGTTATTGTTGCCATGAACAAAAACTGAGGCTGACATGTGGCTGTCATGCAACGATTCCAAATTAACAGTTATTATGGGTCCCCGCCATTGTGTTGTTTATTCTAGCACATGAGCTCTTGAGCTACGTGTCAACATAGCAAAAAGGTGTCCCCACTAATCCATGAAGTAAAATTGATTGAACAAATTTTAGAGCTAAAATTTAAATTTGGAACAAAATGGATTGCTGAGGGACCAAAAAAAACATTTATTAATTTTAATTGATTAAAAAGAACCAAAATTAAGTCTCAGCTGAAGTTCGAAAAATTAAGAATAATAATAATAATAATGATGATGATGAATTGATGATAGTACTTACTTCAATTGCGGCTCTAAATTGTACACCTCAATTGCTCAAGAGAGTGGTTGGGTTTAGCTATGCCGAGAAGGCTTCGTCTGATGCAAGCAAAGCAACAAATAGCCATATAAAATGCATAGCAGCATAACTCAACACAAAACACTCATCATTTGGTACTTCCCTACCCAACCAATTCTATTCATTTCCACAACCTTCCCAATCAAGGCTTTTAATGCCAATTACCTTGTTGACACAAACAGGGGGACTCTTTTTCTAGTTACGAGAATGTTTTAATTATCTTTTTAGTACTCACTTCATATCAAAGCGAGTGTAATGTTTTTCTTAAATATTTTTATCCTAAAAAACGTTTTTATTTTCATTTCAAAAATTAGTTATAACAATGATATCACTATAACAAGTTTATTATGACTTGAGTTTGTTACAACACATGTTATTGGATACACAAGTAATTATGCAACACTAACGTCTTTTTAATTTTTCTTAAAATAAAAATAAAAACACACATTTTAACACATAAAGAGTAGATGTTAAAGTTCCATTTCGGTAGAAAATTAGTTCATTGATCAACCGACGAAATACTAATAATTCAAGGACCCTTTCAGTAGTTTTCGCATTAAGTGAATTTTATTTGATTACGGAGCTGAGATTCTTCCAAAAATTCATTATTTATAATAAAAAGGATCAGTTGTAATGAAACTTAGGACTCAAGTTACCATGGGGACCCCCACAGGTAGTGATTCAGATATAGTATTCAACAAAAGACAAGCAACTGATGCTCTCTTATGATGGAATAATCTCACTCCAAAAGATTCTTGGGCTAAATTAATGTAAAGAGAGCAAGATGCTGTTTTGATATAAAATAAAATAAAACAAAATGATGCACATAGTCATGAAACTTTTAAATGATTGGGTTTCTATGAAATTGACATTTTTCTGTTTCTTTTTGAAAGAGGGTTACTATGATAATGACATGCCAACCTTTAATCAAGGATGGCAAATACCAAAAGTAAACAACTGTCAAATGCATGAGTGACAAGAAATGTTTGTTTGCAGGTTAAACAAGCCAGACTCAACTATGAATTGGGAAATTAATTTAAAACTCAAAGCAACACATCTAGTCAGCAAGAAGAGTGCTTACATGTAGGAGCCAGATGGCTTGTGGGCTTTGGCACTGGAACAGAAAGCTAGGTGCTCTGTTGATAAGGGTTCAGAGACTTGTATACCATGACTGCAGCAAGAGAATACTAGTGTTATTTGGTCTAATAAAAAAGAGAATAAGAAAGAGAGCAAGTAGAGGAGTTTAAAATAGCTAAAAACAATAAACATCAATTCAAGCCATTAACAGTATGGAATGAAATAGTTATTAGGGCAAATTACTGATAAATAACTTATAGTTCCCTATACATTTATTTGCTACAACTGGCTGTACTATTTTTTTTTTCTTTCAAAATACTCATTCTTACCTTACTATCACCATAGTTTCATATTAGTCAAAATGAAAGTACATGGAGTTAGATCGATGTCGCTAAACAAAAAAGTACAGGACTTAGGGAGCTATGTGCAAATAGAGTAGACGTACATAGTATTTTATTTGCACTTTACCCAAGTTATTATTGAGTTCTAATTTTGGTTCTAGTTGACATTAATAGAACCAATTGATAGCAGGAACAGTGCAGATATAACCCTACCTGAAGCACATACATAGTACCTAACCTTATATTGGTAAAATCTGTAAAAAATGACCTATATGATTCCACCGAGTAAACAAACTCTGAAAAGTTAACACTTAATCCCAACTTGCACATAAATGATGAGTTACACAACATCAGAAGCAATAAAATACTAGATGGCACAGAAACCAGCAGCACTAATAACACGTGAAAATTGAAAAGATGTATCTACCTTCAGATATCATCTCTTTCAGCATTGAAGCGTAGCGGCTTTGTTCTCTTACAATGTAGAATCGGGTCTGAATGACGAACCCATGGTTGTACAAAGTGTCTACGAGAGCAAGACAAAAGAGCAATGGATGATAGGCTGTCTAAGGAATTTTCATGACAGACTCACATATCTGCATTGTATGGGAGAGTAAGAGACCCTATAAGATCAATGTGATGACGCTCCAATCCACAAACTAACTGGACCACCACCCGATTTATTTCTTAAATGGTAGCTAGCTTCAGGTTCAGAATTGGCCCTGGTGACGTATGAATCTCAGAGAACAGATTAATGTTCCAATAGCAGCTTCAGCTTGTCCTAGAAAACTAGGTATTTTCTATCAGATTCCTTTGTGTAGTTTTCTCATTCAGAAAATAAAAATGTCAACAGGCTCAAGTAACTATCTAGGATGGTCCTTTGCCATAGCGTCTCTGCCTTTGCTGAAAGGAAAGCAAGGCTTTTAAAAATTCGGCTTCTCCAAAATCAGGCCAGAGTGATTGCGCAAAGAATAATTCTGTGTAGGCTAACTGCCAAAGCAAGAAATTACTAACTCGGAGCTCACCACTGGTCCGTATAAGCAAGTCAGGGCAAGGGGGCTCAGCAAGGTTTGTTTTAAGTTCCTGCTCAAATAGAGATTCATTGATGTCTTTGGGATCGATAAAACCATCTTTTACTTTCCAAGCAATTCTTTGACAGGCTTGAACAATGTCAGACTGGCCACTATAGCTAAGTGCTACAATCAAATGAAGCTGTGAATTGCTTTTTGTGGCCTCCTCTACGTTCATTATCTGTTCCTGGATAGGCTTCGGGAGCCTAGAAGTATCCCCGATAGCAGAAATTCGAATATTTTCCCTGTTATAAGTCATTAACCAGTTGGTTAATGTATTGTCGTATTTTCAACTCAACTAAAAGCAATAAAAGGGCCAATAATACAAATCACACAAAATGAGTAATGGATAGGAAACAACAGAGCTATTAGTGGTTCAATACATGAATCAGTTTCATGTTGTCTAGTTCAAAGTCGTATGAATACCATCTACATCTAGAGCTGGTAATTTCAATGTTGGGTCAGATATTTTTAGATTTGGATTAGAAAACCAGACCCTAACTTGATCTGCAAGAGGTGCAAGTTTATCATGAAAAATGAGCTGGTTGATCGATTGCTGATTGCACGAAGTCGCAGAAATGCTGGCCAGGATTCTGGTTCAAATTGTCAGCTCTATTTACATTCTCAGCTTCAAGACAATATGAACTGTCTTTTAGCCATTAGGCTTTAATAAGGATATGCTACACACACGGCACCAGTAAGAAGAATATGACTCAGTCTCAGAAACCTTTTATTATATGTTAAGACCTTGCCAAAACGAAATCACTACGAGCAAAACTTGAAAGTCAACAAAAAGCAAATTTCAAACGTAGCTAGCAAATCAATTCAGTTTTACTCATAGAAGTCCACAATTAAGAAGAAAATGGCTCAGTCTCATAAAGCTTTTATCAAAACTATGGTAGCAATTCATATAATGTGAATCTCAATTGAAAATTTATGCAAAACAAAAGCATAGCCTCTTGCTGTTAGATGTTAACACCTTGCCAAAAAAAAATCTCAGATCTCTACAAGCAAATTTCAAAGGTAGCTAGCAAAACAATTCAGTTTCCTCATACAAGTCCCCAGTTAAGAAGAAAATGGCTCAGTCTCAGAAAGCTTTATCAAAATTATGATAACATTTCACATTAAGCGAATCTCAATCTCTAGATGCAAAACTCAATTCAGTTACCTCATAGAAGTCCCCAATTCCTTCAAGCCACTTTCAAACAAATTCATCACGGTCTCAACTTCCACCTGCAAAACACCACACCAGAACCAATTCACTTCTTCAATCCTACACTAACCGAAATTTTTTTGAAACAAAAAGAGAACAGACTTACTCTTGGCCTAAACCAATTATCAGTAGAAAATGCATAAACCGTAAGAACCCTAATCCCCCATCTACAGCACAGATTCACCATCTCTCTCAGCGACCTCAGACCTGCCTCGTAACCAGCCTCCACCGGCAAGTCCCTTAGTCGCGCCCACCTCCTGTTCCCGTCCATGATCACCGCCACGTGCCTCGGCAGCGACTCTCGCCGGAGTCCAGCCGGCAAGACCAACGTACCGCCATCCACCGCCGCACCTCCGTCGCCGGAAACTTCTCCAGAGGCATCCACTGGCTCGGCAAATTGATGCGATGCAGTAGCGCAAATAAACGGTTTATGGAGGTTCCTTAGAGAGGATGCGAGCTTGAGACCGTCGCGAGTTGACCGTGGGATCGGCGGGAAGAGCTTCGGCGGAGGAGAGAGTGCGGCGGCGAGGGAGAGGCGCGAGAAATGCGGAGAGAGAAGCATTTGCAGAGAAATGGCTGCGACGGATCGGAGGAGATTAGGGTTTGGACTTTGGGGAGTTGAAAATGGAAGGAGCTTCGAAAGGGACTGGAAGGTTGAAAATGAGAGTTTCGTGTATTTGAAATGTTGGTGGTTTGTTTTGGTGCTTGATTTTGCCGCGAGTTACTTTCTTTTTTTGGTTTCAAATTTTAGTTTTGCTTTCACTTTTATTGAGCAAAATTCTTAATATTTATAGTAAATGTGAGTATAGAATAAAAATATACCTTTACTGGAAACCCTAGCCGCCTTCTCTAGTTCTTCTTCTACAATTTTTCTTTGAACCACCGTCGGTGTTTTTTGATCGGCGGTGGTTCAAGCTTCT
>JAYMTF010001638.1:0-22145 GCA_036897485.1 Pelargonium nanum | reverse complement strand
ACCGACGAGTGCCGCACTTACGACGACTGAGCGGGTCCGGATCCGGATAAGGGCTAGCTAGCTCGGTAATACTACCGTAAAATTGTAATGAGCTGTAAGGAGATGTTTCAAAAGTTCAATTATATTTGATATGTTTGAATTGAAAACAATTGTAAAAAGATATAACCTTTGCAAACGACTAAAATGGATGTATAGTAATTCTAAAAGGGTAATTAGATTTTCTTTTCAGTTTCAATCATGAGTTTTCTAAAGCGGGTTTGTGATCAGCACGAGATCATCACCTTTAAGCAATATCACACTCAAATTAATTTTCATTCGAGTCGGGAACGTACACCCATAAGGGGGACAAAGTCTCCCTACCAAGCGCAGCTACATTCCATGAGTCTCGAACTAGAGATCAGGTGGAACAAACTCTTACCAATACAGAATTTGAATTTGTATGTAGTTTGGATGATGTGCAAGAAAATATCGAGTTAATCAACACATACTCGATTAAAATAAACTCAAATCTACCTTTTTTTGAATGATTCAAATTGTCAGCCTTTCTCAACATAACCTTGAAATTTGTTTATTATATAGATGGGCAGTGTTGATTTGAAGGTCTCCAAAGTCTTTGGAAAAAGAAGAATTTCTTGAAACCTCATCCACATTAAAAGACTGCACTTATATCCTTGCAAGTTGAAAAGGTAAAGTCAACAAAATCTGTGGATTTCAAATCCAAATCAATTGATCAAAGGAAGTCCAGAAGGAAGGTGCATCAATAACCTCGTCCTTATCATGTTAGAGCCGTCTATGATCTTTCCAATGTTAATGCTTTATTCAACAAATGTTGTAGCAAAGTCAAGATCCGTGTCTACCTATGTTTTGCTGTGGCTAGAGCTGGCAATTTTGGCTCGAACTCGCGGGCACCTACACTGACCCGACTTTTGCCTGATTTGATCAACTTTCGGATCAGGTTTAACTTATAAAATTTTGGGTCGGACAAACATGCGGTTCTCTTCCAGACAACCACTGCAAGAAAACATGTGACTACCAGATGTTGCAAAAACGTGTGAAACATGAACACAAACGTGCAGCCCATACAGATTTGTGAGGTGCAGATAGATATACATGAAGGTTAGCTGAGATAGGAGCTACCCAGTTTCGAGTTTTGACTTTTCAACAACAAAAATCATCATCCAACACAAAGGACATCAAATTTGATGGCAAACAAGAATAAAAAGACCAACTTTTGATTGTAGAAACTAGAAACATGCCATTTGAACAAGCTCATCCCAAAATGGACAAACCAGAATGGCACCAACAATGAACTGAGAAATACCAATGTCAAGTTTCAGCATCCAACAACAAAAAGGCATCAAATTTAATCACAAACAACAGGCCATTTGAACAAGGCACAATCCAAGCTGGAACAAACCAGAATGACCCTAACAAGAAGCTTAAGAACACCATACACAGGACCTAACCAGGAAACCATACACCCAAAACCCGGTAATTTCAGGAATGTCCATTACATCAAGCAGCTTTGAATCTAGTGCTAGCAATGAAGCATTGAGTTTTGAGTTCCAATGGTTAATATTCACCATCCAACAACAAAAGACATCAAATTTGATCACAAAAATGAATCTTTAATGGTAGACACAAGTCATTTGAAGAAGCATAGCCCAAATGGACAAACCAGAATGGCACAAACAAGAAACTGAGGAACACCAATGTCAAATGGTATGTGCAGACTGTGTAGACACTCTTAACAATCCAAATTCAACATCCAACAACTAAAGGCATCAAATTTAACCACAATCAACAACTAAAAAGACCAACTTTATTACTGAAAACAAGTCATTTGAACAAGGCACAATCCAAGCTGGAACAAACCAGAATGAGCCTAACAAAAAGCTTAAGAACACCATACACAGGACCTAACCAGGAAACTTGAGTTTTAGTTTTGAGTTTCAATGGTTAATATTCACCATCAATCTTTAATGGTAGAAACAAGTCATTTGAAGAAGCATATCTCAAATGGACAAACCAGAATGACACAAACAAGAAACGGAGGAGCACCAATGTCAATATGGTATGTGCAGAGACCATAGAGACACTCTTAACAATCCAAATTCAACATTCAACAACCAAAGGCATCAAATTTAATCACAACCAACAATTAAAAAGACCAACTTTATTACTGAAAACAAGTCATTTGAACAAGGCACAATCCAAACTGGAACAAACCAGAATGACTCTAGCAAGAAACTTAAGAACACCATACACAGAAGCTAACCAGGAAACCATAAGGACATTAACTATAGCATAAACATACTAATGAAACTTGTTTGCAGCAAAGAGATGGCCTGATCAGCACTGGAACATGTCAGGAAAATCAATTGATGGAAGCTGCCACGGGTTCATCATATGGTCTGGAATTTCAGGGGAGTCCACGGAATACCCAAAACCCTCCCCCAAAACCAGCTCAAATCCATCGGTGATCTCAGGAATGTCCATCACATCAAGCAGCTTCGAATCATGTGCAATTTCAGGAACGCCCATGGAATACACAGTGGCAGGCTGTTGCTGACGCTGCTTCTTTGAAGCTAGAATTGAGTTCAATGAATCAAGCCTCCTCTCCAATTCCACTTTTTGAGCCATCAGAACCTTGTTCCTAGCTTCCATCTCCATCACCTTCTTCTCAGCCGCATCAACGAACACCGCATGTTGCTCGTTCTCCTTCTGCAACTGACTAATTTCGCTGGTCAAGGCCTGCAATTTCTCTTGCTTCTTCATCCTCGATTTCCTGGCAGATTCGCGGTTCGAAAGCTTCCTCTTCATCATCTTATCGGCGACAGGAAGAGATCCAGCATCAGACCGTTGAATTGGATTCGGAACCATTTTGAATTGACACGGAATTTTCAAAATCAATCGGTAAAATAAATAATAAAAAAAACGAATTTAACTTGATCTAAGAACAGAAAATCAAATCTGAAAGAGCTTTGATTTAGTTCATGAGAAATCGTAGAACCAGTACAGAAAAACAACGGAAAATGAGTGCACAACGTGAAATCGGCGCATGGCAAATATCATATAAAAGTTTCACCCATCCGATCGGATTGCCTACCAACAAGGCACCAAAAGCACTCAGTAATCAAATCAAATCGAGAGAAAGCTGAATTTGGGGGAAACTGGGGAAACGAAACCCTAGATCTGAATCAAAAGCGACGAAATCAGATCGAGAGAGCTGGAATTGGGGAAAATTGGGGAAGTGAAACCCTAGATCTGAACCAGAAACGACGAGAAAGAAAGCGAGAAAATGCGAGAAAACGCGAGAAAATTGAAAAACAACTTAGCTGAGACAAAAGAGGCGGCTCTGTAAGAATGCGAAAGAAGGTTTTGAAAGGACGAGGAGGGTCCTATTTATTGAGGAAGTGGCGTGTGAAGCTGATCGCTGATTGGCTGGTGGGGATTATTTTATTTTTAATTTTGAATTAATTTAATTGGAAAGTGGTGGTGGTGTCACTGCTTCGCAGCTGTCTGTACGCGCTGTATCTGATGCGTTAAAGGCACGGATAAGGAGATTATATAATGATTTAATTGAGCTTTACTTGGTCAATTTTGTAATTTAGGATAAATATTCTATGGAATATTCTTCTTTTCTAATTCTTAATACAATTATTTAAGGTAACTTTTTGAATTCGAATTCTCATTAGCAAAAATTTATGGGAGATATTTTCTTTTGGTTTTAAACCATGGGAATTCTGAGCAAGCTCGTACTTTCGCGATAGGCACTTTTAAAATAATTTATACAGAAATTTATGTCGCGCACAATATGTTAAATAAGATTTTTAAAGCGTCATAACCTTTTATTTAAGGGAAATGGTTTGGAATTATACCATAAGTATTTGAGGTTGTTCATTGGTTAGAAACAAAGTCAATACGTAATCAAAATATATAGAATTTTGGGATTAAAGATCAAGAAAATATATTTTGCTATAAGTTTGAATTGTGAGAGCCTATCGGCTTACCCTGTTACATTGTAGACAAAAGAGTTGAAACCAAATCAGTCATATTCTCGAATGACGTAAACAACATAAACATATAGTCAGTCCACGTTACATGTGTAAGCACACACAACGTACCACACTCGAATGACATAAACAATATAAAAGTCAACGTTACATGTGTAAACTCACACGACATACCACACCGGTCATGAATTATGAAAACACTCATAAATAAATTCTTAATATATAGGTAAAGCAACTCATATAAATGCCCACTACCACACCTTACTAATTGTACTTTTTTGAGTTTCAAACATTAATGATGCTTTTAGTTATACATAGGAGTTTCCCAAAAATGTTCTTCATGTTTTGAAGATCAGGTCCAATAAACAACGGGAGCAGACAAAGACTTGATCGGACTAGAGATAAGTAGTTGGGGGTGCTACATTAAACAATTCTACATTACATTGCAACGCAAACTAGATCAAGATAACTATATTCGAAAACGATGATGTTAAATTTAAATTTGACTTGTTTTACATGTCAAGTAAAATATTAAGCAAATAGCGCAGATGTAGGCTCGATGAGATCGGAGTTAGGGGAGTTGGTGTGCTACATCGAATTATCCTACAATTTCGTAGCGACAAAAACGATATGAAGATGACTAGATTATACATAAATGTATTTTAATTTAAAGTTTACTCGTTTGCACGTTAAGTACAAGAAAAAGCAGAGAGAACAAACGAATGCTCGATCAAACCGGAGCTCGGGAGTTGCTAAGACAGTTCTGCATTCTGATAGATCTAAATGATTAGATTGGACATGAATGTATTTAATTTTAAATTCCGAATTTAACTTGTTTAGAAAGTTTTTTCTTTATTTGGAAAATGTGGTCGAACCGAAATAATTGTCACAGAATTGGACCCTGTCGGGTCCAGGATTTCGGGCCGGCCTCAGGACCGAAGACCCGTACTGATTAGCAACTAAACCAACCCGTCTTCTTCAAGGTGCTCCAAGCTAATCCATGCTCGTGTTGCTTCCGAATCTGTAAATTTACTGTTCTCACGCTCGCAATTCTTCGATCCAGCATCTACAATCTGATTCGAATTCAAATTCTGCAGAGATTGTTGTAGGGAATTGAGGCTGGGAGGTGAGAAAAATGGCGGTAGACGATGTTCCGATGGACGAGAAGGCGAAGAGAATGAGAGATCTGCTATCAAGCTTCTACTCGCCAGATCCTTCAATGTCATCGAACACTTCTTCCAAATACGCAACTCTGGACACCATCGATTCCAGCTCATTCGATCCCGATCAGTACATGAGCCTCCTGGTACGACTCTTCTCCAATGCCCCAATTTATATGTGTATAATTTGGCTTGAAAAGAGAATCTGTATGTTATTGAAGATGCATTCATGGATTTTGTTGTAAGATTTGGAACTGAGTTGGAGATTGTAGGTGAACTGTTAAAATTTCTGCAAAAAATGTTACATTTTGCAGTTTTGAACCTGCGCATACAATTCCTTTTAGATTTTACTTATATTGGCTAAAAATGAATCATCTCTGTGGATAAAGATTTGTTTTAGCTGTTCATAAATTAACTAGCCACTGCCTTGTTGAGCCCAATCCTATATGCAGCAGTGTTCAGAAAACTAGTTCCTCTCCCTAAGCAAATTAGGAGGTACATTTATGGATTTTGTTGTAAGGTTTAGAACTGAGTTGGACATTGTAGGATAAATTGTTAAGTTTTCTGCCAAATCTGTTAAAATTTGCAGCTCTGAACCATAAAATCTTGAACCTGCACATAAAATTCCTTTCAGACTTTACTCATATTGACTAGAAATGATTCATCTTTGTGCAGTAAGCTTGCTTTAAGCAGTTCATAAATAAGCTAGCCATTGCCCTTTTGAGTATATTCAGTGGTGTTTTTCTCAGAAAACTAGTTTCTCTCCATAAGCAAATTGGGTTTACGAACTTGGAAAGAAAAGAAGCTTAGAACATTCATGCCAAAGTAATCTCAGTGAAAACTTACCTCTGCCTATTTTCATCGTCAACTAGTGAAATTATTATCTTTGTCTCTCCCTTTCTTCTTATTATTGCTATTGGAAACAAACCAAATCAATCTTAATTGATATGACCCTTAAAATGTGGCATGTCAAAGTCAGAGCCTTGTCCCATCATTGTTCCTTTTATTTCATATTCTGAAATTTTGGGTTCACTTAAAATTATGTTGCAATTTGCTCACTACTTTTGGCTTGGAACCTGGATCGGAACATCTGAACATTTACACATGTCCTGTAATGTGCAGGTCCAGAAGTCAAATTTAGAAGGTCTGCTGCAGAGACATGTTGAGATGGCAGCGGAGATTAAGAACCTTGACACTGACTTGCAAATGTTAGTCTATGAAAATTACAACAAGTTTATCAGTGCCACAGATACGATTAAAAGGTAATTATTTTTCAGTTAACAGTGGTTGACAAACAGTCATCAACAACGCAAACCCAAAAAAAGTTATTTGGCTTGTAATGAATGGTTTTCAGATGCATACAACAACGTCGTGATTGAGTCGTTACATCCCACTCCTGCGTATAACCTCTCACATTACCTTACACGCGTATAAGCTTTAGCATCTCATGACATGTCTATTATTTTTAACATTGAACCCCAACACCTGGGCAGGTATCCGGTCGTTTATTTGTTGACTAAACTAAGACCTCTCAGGAGGAAGATTGTATTGTGAACCCGCTGACTCACCATGGGGGCATGTGCAATCATTTTGTTCTCTGGTAAATTTAGGAAGAGGAAAGAACAATAACTGTTTTTGGTCACTTCTCTACTAGATTTATTTTTGCTCTGTTTTTGGGCTTGGATCTCTTGGCAGTCAGCAATAGTAATTTTTATCCAATTGTTGTATCTTGTGAGTTCTGAAGTGATGATTCTGGCATGCATTTTGTGATCATTATGTTACGAACTCTAAGAGGATCAATTTCGATATATGTTTTCTTTTAACAGGATGAAAAGTAATATTATGGGCATGGAAGCAAATATGGAGCAACTCCTTGCGAAGGTGTTTATGCACAATTTCATTACAACTTTATTGTATTAGTGGTTTTTACGGCTGGGGAAAACATATAGATATAGTTATAGGAGTCTTTTTAAGAGTCATGTTCACTTTCATCCATCCTTGCAGATAATGTCCGTTCAGTCCAGAAGTGACGGGGTCAATAATTCTCTTTTTGAAAAGAGAGAACATGTAGAGAAACTGCATCGCACAAGGAACCTTCTGCGTAAAGTTCAGGTATATAATAATCTGTGTTTGTTACTATATCTGCAGTGTGTATATCACTTAAGTAGAGAAAGAAATGCCTCCATCATGTGTCCTAAGGCTGTGCAGTTTTACACACAACAAGCATGAATTTAAACTGCCAGGTCACCAGTTAGTCAGTTACCTTTAACTACTGCTGTTTAAATCATTTCGCTCCGGACTTCAAGTTTAATACTTTATCATATGAACAATAAATGGTTAGCTATGTTGGTTAAAATAAGGGCATGTAAAACTTGAAATGGATTTTACATTTTTATTTTCCAGTTATAATAGATATTATATTACAATTCAATTTTGCTCAAATATGGTTGTTATTCAATAAATTAATTGTGAATGGTTGATTTTTGGTCACTTCGTGAATTACACATATTTCATCTTCTGTGTAAAAGTGCAGTTCATATATGATCTACCCACTAGACTTGGAAAATGCATCAAGAATGAAGCATATGCTGATGCAGTCAAATATTATACTGGAGCAATGCCAATCTTAAAGGTAATTCTGTTTACATCTGATCTGTTATTGTCTGGCTGAATTTTTCTGCTAATCTCATTTTTCATGTGGATTTCCAGCCATGGATTTATTTGTTATGTTGAATTCCATTCATGGAAGTAAAATGTTTCTACATTCTTCTTTTCCTAGGCATATGGAGACTCTTCATTCCAGGACTGTAAGCGAGCATCTGAAGAAGCAGTAGCTACAATCATAAAGATTTTGCAGGTATACTCTCTTTTTTTTTTTTCTCTGATCTCTCTCTCTGGTGAACATTTTTGCATTTTGTCTTATTCCTTTTAATTGAGTGATATTACACATCATTTGCAAGGCATCCTTTATTTGAGTCCTCATCTGTAGTGTGAAGTTGTAAAATACAGGAAAGTAAATGTATCCTAAGATTAATCCATTCCCGAAAATTCTCGCAATCTATACGAGATAGTGGGGTCAAGCGTTAGGAGCAAGATTTGTCCAGCAGCTGTTCATGTACTCAAAGTTTCTAGTGTAAGACAATGGGGATGGGATCCCCTTTAGTTCAATCCACAAAACAATTATAACTTATCAGCCTATTAGTTACGGATCTTATATCATTGCTAGACATTTTATGGAAAATGGATTCCTGAGATCTGAGAATGGACTATTGGTGGTACTTGCATAGAAAAACTGATTTGTCCTGATTCATTGGGTTAGAAAGATCATAAAATAATATTAAAAGCACTTTATGAAATATTGCAATAATGTAGTACGGTGCCTAGCATGTTGTCATTCACTTATGATATTGCTATCCATAAACTTCTCTCATGTACTACCCATCAATTTCTTTCCAGGAAAAGTTATTTTCAGACACTGAATCCATACAAGCAAGAGCTGAGGCTGCAATGCTTCTTAAGCAGTTGGATTTCCCGGTTTGTAGTTTACCATTTTTTTTCCTGGCACATATTTCTTTGTTAGTTGTTCAGCACAGAGAGGAAATAACTTAATTTATCATTGTAAAACGGATCATGAACAATATTGCCGAAAATTATGTTGGTAGAAAGATGAAAAGAACCCGCTATTTTAGAATTGTATCATGCTTTACTGGTTGTAGTATATGCACCATAAATGTGGGATTATCTTTGTTTCAACTTATGTTCTTCTTTACTCAACTTTATATATCACTCACCATGTGCATGCATGCCACTTAATGTCTTGCAATACATATTTTCCATAATTTGGCAGGTGGATAGCTTGAAGGTAAGGCTTCTAGAAAAGTTAGAACAGTTTCTTGGAAGCCTTGAGCTCAAATCTGGAGAAATGAGCAATGCTTCAATAGATCCTGACGATCCTTCTGTCAACGTTACTGACTTGCACTCTTCTACTGCTCACGATGTATGTGCAAATAAATTAGTTTGTTTTGTTTACTTGAATTGATAATATTGTTTTTAACAGTTTTTGGCTATCACTTTTCGGCTTATTATTTATAATAAAATGTTGCTGCCTCAGTGTCATCATGTGGTTTCTATTTTCTTGCTAAATAGGATTGATTTTCACATGATAATCTTTCTTTCATCGTAAAAATTTCTGATCTCAGGCTTCTATTCATGAGTTTGCGGAGGCTGTTCGTGCATATAGAGTAATATTTCCTGATTCAGAAACGCAACTAATCAAACTTGCACATGACTTGGTTACAAAGTATGGGAGTCCCTACAGCATTTCAATTTTGATTACAGTAGTTAATAGTAATTTCTTCTCGATTGAATGAATTAAAATCATGGTAAACTTTCACTCATGAAATGTCATTGTTTACTACTTTAGGCACTTTGAAACCACTCATCAGTACATAAAGAAGCAAATTTGTTCCGGAGATCTACTGGCCATTCTTCGTAAGTACTACAAATCAGCAATAACTTCATTTTTTGAATTTAACTACTTCAGTTCTCTCAATGCGACTTTCATCCATCCATTAAATTATTTCCCCCTTTCCTTTTTGATATTGTCTAATTAATATTATTAAACACAAGGAGTTCACATCATTATAAACTGTCCAAGTGCATATAAGCATTAGATAATACCAAAATAAAATAAAAAAGTGAAAGTAATTTAATCTGAGTATGAGTATCTCTAGGCCAAAGATTTGTCATTATGATCACACACACACATCTGAAAGCCCTTGGAGACAGATGTTTAATTGGTCTTTGTTCTTAAAATTAATTTTCTTATAGCTTTGCATAAAGTTTCTTCATATAATCTTGGGATAATTTGTCGTATTCTGGTCTTTTCTCTCCCTGCCACGTAAATGTGGTCTTTTGTGATGTTTGATAAATGTGAATGTTCTTGTAGGAGTTATTTGGAGACATGTGCTACTTATGGAAGAAGTGTTGCCTGAGGCTGCCCTCCCTGATCATTGTCTGGAGGTCCTTTTTCTGGCTGCATTTATTTGGTTGCTAGTTGATGATCACATTTTTTTCTTTTCCCAAGTCTAATTAGTTATAGTTATTATTTCCTCTTTTCTCCAAGCTATCATTCAGTTCCTGCTGAAGGATGTATTTTCATAATTTCATGTACTGATTAACCCTTTGTGATTTCAGGCTGCGCGGATTTCTCTCAAAGAACATGTTGTCAGCACATTTTCTCGTCTTTTGCATGATATCTCAGGTTATTCTTGCTGTTACAATCTCAGTAGTCTGTTATTATTGAAGCAACAGGATTAGGTATGAAGTAAATGAAGAGCAGCAGCCAGAGTCCAGCTTAGTAGTTTTATTTAGGATTGGTTTATTTATTAGTAGAATGTTCCCAAATTAGAAACTCTTATGTGGCATATACTACAATAAAAACATTATCACTGGAAGGCTTTCTATATATCTAATAAAAGAAACTTGGGTGGGTGCTTTTACAATAATAAATGGTCCTAAGTTTAAATATATGTTTGTATGACTTTATTATTATCCTTAGATAGACTCAGAGGCCTTAAATATGTGCTTTTGAAACTACAGATGCCATCACGAAAGCTCAAAGTAAACAGGAAGGAGTAGAAGAATATTCTTTGGAGGTTGCATTGGATGCCAGCAAAACTGCAGTGCTTCAAGGCAGCATGGATGTCTTATTGGTAACATATTACGTGCCTTGTCTCTCATGGTTCCTAGATTTGATCTACAAAATCTGTTGTCAGAGTTAGATATGTTTCAATGTTTTCATCACAAGCTGAGCATACTCGTTCTCTTAAGGTTTGAAATTGAAGTTACATGTTGCTTACTTGCTTTCTCTCCATTCTATTGTTCACTATAGGACTTCCGCCAACTTCTTGATGATAACATAGGAGTACTAAACAAATTGAAAGACTTCATTACTGATTGGGTTCAAGAAGGATTTCAAGACTTCTTCAGGGCACTTAATGATCACTTCCTTGTGCTTTCTGGAAGAAAAAATTCGGCCAGTACAGATGGAACACAAGCCAACAAAGTTCTTCCTGGGCTCGTTCTTGTACTGGCTCAAGTTTCAGTTTTTATTGAACAAAGTGCCATCCCAAGAATCACTGAGGCAAGGAGCCACTTGATAATTTATGTTGCATTCCTGTTACAAAATTCAAAGTTATAGCTCTTCCCATAATCTTAGTATTTCACAGGAAATTGCTGCTTCATTTTCTGGTGGTGGTGTTCGAGGCCATGAAAATGGACCTGCCTTTGTTCCTGGAGAAATTTGTCGACTCTATCGCTCAGCTGGGGAACAGTTTCTGCACCTTGTATGATTTAAACCCTTCTCAAATTCTTGATTTGCAATGTTTGTGTTGAAAAAGCCAGTTCATTATTGTTAAGTCTTGCAGGAAAACTTTGTTAATGATATTTACACTCGTTTGGAAAGATTCTCAATCTGTTAATCAGGTTGAGTATAGGCATTAGGCATAAACCATTTCCTGGAATACCGCGTTTCCTCCAACAGAATATGAAAATCCTACATTAATCAACATATATGCAGTGCCATTGGTTTTACTGCTCTGATTAGCATGGAGTGGTTTCTTCTTTCCAGTGAAACTTCATAGGGCACTAGGCTTTTGGAGCTCTTAAGTTCCATATGTAGATACATAATGGTTTTCATCTACTGCATCTGGGTTTATTTTAAGGGAGATTAGACAGCCAAATGGCTTATGCAATCGAGGGAAATGTGCTTTTGGTAAATCCTATATTCATTTTTGATAAATGCTCAATTAAAATTACAACCCACAAAGTAGATAGAAAATTTGATGATATTAAGTCAAGTTAATGCTATGTTTCCAAAGCTAGTTTTTGTTTTGGATAATTATGTGCTTTTTCTTATATTTGGGACTTGTATGGAAAAGCTAACTATGATTTTACTTCTCTTCAGTATATTAATTTGAGAACTCAGAGAATGTCAGTTCTCCTGAGGAAGAGGTTTACGACACCTAACTGGGTCAAGGTCAGCTTGATAAATTCTTCATGAATGGGAAGAAAAAGCATCATGTGGCTTGTCTAATATTTCTGACTTTTGTTACAGCACAAGGAGCCCAGAGAAGTCCACATGTTTGTTGATTTATTAACTCAAGAGGTTAGTGAACTTGTGATATTGCAAGACAATTATCTCGTAAATTTAAATCATGCTCTGCTTTACTAGGCTTTAGTTCAGAAGTTAATAGTCCAAAATATTATATATGTACATAAAGTTGTGTTTGGATTCATGGATTTAATTTGAGAATCATGGTTTGAAATGTTGTATTTCAAATACAAATATAATGTTTGGGCAACGATAAGATTTGTCATTTGAATACCCAAGTTTTAGACATGTTTTTAGTCCTATTGGATTTGAGTCAAATACATGTCCAAATTCTTTGTGCATTCAAATATTGGATTTGACTCAAATCCAGGATTTCAAATCAATCCAAGAATCCAAACAAACTATAAAATTATTTGTAAGAGAAGTGGATAGAATGAGATGCTTAACTTTTGCTCTTTCCTTAGTTGGAAGCAGTAGGAAGTGAAGTGAAGCAGATTTTACCTCAGAGTCTTATTCGTAAACATCGCCGGTCTGACAGCAATGGAAGCACTGCCTCTTCACGCAGCAATCCGTTACGAGATGATAGGCTGAGCAGGTCCAACACCAATAAAGCCAGGAGCCAGCTTTTAGAAACCCATCTGGCGAAATTGTTTAAACAAAAAGTTGAAATTTTTACGAAAGTTGAATTTACACAGGTATGTATTTGCTCCCATTTTTTGGTGGATATGAATATAAGATACAATAGCTGGTTCTGCTAAATTGCTGGTTGAATTTTTTTAACTGGAATATATTGCAGGAGTCTGTTCTGACTACCATAGTAAAGCTTTGCCTCAAAAGTTTTCTAGAATTTGTTCGGCTTCAGACCTTTAATCGGAGTGGTTTCCAGCAAATTCAGTTGGATATTCAGTTCTTACGAACCCCTTTAAAGGAAGCTGTTGAAGATGAAGCTGCAATTGACTTCTTGCTTGATGAGGTAAGGCAATAAGATGCTAATGTTTTTCAAGTTTGAGACAACAAATTGACCGAACGATAACTCAAGAACAATTAAAGAAACTACATTTCATATTAATACTCCCACAGTCCCAAAATGAGTGTCTTGTTCCCTTAAACAAAAATGTCCCCTTATGAGTCATGTTTCCTTTTTAGGAAGGTAGTTATGTATGAATCACCGATAAAATCACTACAATAAGTTAGTTAGAATCTCTTGAGTTTGTTACGTTAAATGCACATGGGTTATGTGGGTGGAAAACTCACTTATCCTTAATTCTTACCCAAAAAGGAATACACGACACTCATTTTAGGACGGGGAGAGTAATAAAATATGACAATTTTACAAAACTACCCAAATCATGCCTAAAAATATACTTGCACCACAGAGTTTGGTTTAACAAAAATCTGTGTTGAAAGTGTTGGCAATGCAAGCCTTTTGATTGTTCTACGACTACAAGCTTTTGATTCTTTTCTTCTGCAGGTGGTTGTTGCTTCTGCAGAGCGATGCCTTGATGCAGTTCCCTTGGAGCCCGCCATCTTGGACAAACTCATACGCTTGAAGATGGAAAAAACCAGGGAACAGAAACCAGTTTTGGCGTGATCAATGAGAAGTTTCAGGTACAGATTGGCTCTGTCTGTACTTTGAGGGCAAATGTTTTCTTTTTTTCCCAAATCAAACCGCGATCCACTGGTAAATGATGTCGAATTTTGAAAATTAAGTGAGTCTCGTAAGCTTTTTCAGACTTGATTGAGTCTTTTCTATATATATTATGGTCGAATGAGCTCATTGAATCAAATGTTCTTTACATGCTTTCTGATTTGTAAAAATTCTTGTATTATAATCTGCGAACCCTTGATTTATAACCTTGTGAGGTTGAGGTTTCGATAATTTTGAGTAGAGTTGGCAGTTTGTGGCTTGACACGACACATATACGTCATGAAATAAGTGTTTGGGCTCACTAATTCACAAATTTTGTTGTGGTCGTGTCTTTCCTTCGCAAATTGGGTTGGACATTTACAACTTGAAACTCGAATTGTCGACTTTGACATGCACTATTTGTCACAAAAATTACAAGTTGTTATACTCACGTAAGACTCAATCGATGAGTTATCTAATGATTCACAGTTTCACACTACAAATTAAAAACCTCTAACTATTGTAAGAACACAACTGAATTGGGTACTTGTTTTATGATTTAAATGATTGGTTTGATCTGAACAAAATTTGTAAGTAACTACTAAGAACATTGGATTACAGTTGATAAGTCCTGTAAAATGTAATGTTCATAATGTACAAGTCAAATATGTATAGTATGAATCAACAAAAATATGATGTGCTTAATAACCAGGTTAAGAAATATTGAACTCTAACACAACAAGTTCAATAATCACATATGCGTTTACTGTTCGTGTCGTGTACAAACACGCTTAAATCGCGATGTTTGTGTCAGTCTTAAACAAGTAACTTTAAAATATGTATATATAAATATATATGTATATATATAAAACAGTAATTTTATTTTTTTAACAACAGTGGCTGTAGTTTAGTGGTTAGAATTCTACGTTGTGGCCGTAGAGACCTGGGCTCGAATCCCAGCAGCCACACATTACTTTTTGCGATAATATAAAATCCGGCCTTTTGCGAATTTCTGCTAAGCCCAACCCAATTACTGGGCTGGTATGGGCCTGTAATATAAATGTGCGAATTTTGCGAATTTGGGCTAAGCCCAACCCATTTAATGGGCTGGTATGGGCCTGTATTATAAAATCCGACAAGTCGTTTTTGCGAAGTTTGCGAATTTGGGCTAAGCCCAATCTAATTACTGGGCTGATATGGGCCTGTAATATAAAATCCGACATCGTTTTTGCGTAGCTCTTACATGGCTAGTCCTATAATTTTCCCGCCAAAACTCTCCAACACTACAGACCCACACCTCTAGTTGCCGCCAAAAGCAGTCACTGTGTTTCATTTCCATCTCTCTCTCTGAATCTGTAAACGAAGAACCATGATGAAGGATCTTGATTTCGATGCAGACAAAAGTACGTTTTCGATTGCGTAGATCTCTCTTTTTTATTGCGTTTGATTTCTGGAATTTAACGTTTTTTTTTCTATTTCGTTTACCTTGAATCTAGCTCTTGCGAAGGATTTTATCTCCAACTTCGCCGATGCAAATGGCGAAGCCAAATACATGAACATCCTTGTGAGCACCACCTGCTACTCCCTTCTTCGTCGTCGTCTTAATTTTCATTTGTATGAAATTGTCACAAAACCCCCAAATTGAAACCCTAAATCTGCTGTTGGTAGCTCAGAAAATGACGGGAGGAAAAATAGTTCGAGTTCTTACTGTAACTCGTTTCTGATGTTTAACAGCAATTTCCGCTCAGCTAAGCTTAGTTTGAAATTTGTTATTTTTATTTATAATTCATATTTCAATTACTGACATTTTACACTTGTTTCAATCTCAGCAAGATGTGGCTAACCGGAAAATGCGTGCAATCCAGATTGATCTGGAGGACCTATTTAATGTGAATTTTCTATCTATTAGACTTTTGATGTCTTGGGTTTTGTTCTAAAACCTTAAATTTTTGTTTTTCTAGCATAGAAACTTATATATGATTATCCTAATTCCTGGCAGTATAAGGACTTAGATGAAGAGTTCCTCAGACGGGTTACTGATAATACCCGTAGATACATTGGAATTTTTGCTTCTGCTATTGATGAGCTCATGCCGGAGCCTACTGAGGCATTCCCGGATGATGATCATGATATATTGATGACACAGAGGTCTGAGGAGGGAACAGAGAATACAGACGGTTCTGATCCACAACAGAAGATGCCTCCAGAGATCAAGCGTTTCTTGTAAGCTCAGATAGAAACCATTCTCCTCATTTTGCACTCAACTGCTAACATTCTTGTATGGATTAGACAACCTAAATGGACTGTCTTTAAGCTTAATCTTTGGGTATCTATAGATCATTCATAGGCAGGGACAACATTACCCGACTTAAATTTGGTTTTAGCATCATACACGAGTAGTTAACTGTTACTAATGTGTATTAAAAATCACAAGTTATCTTTTCCTTGTCCGCTATTGGGTTTTTCAAGACGAAGAGGGGACTATCCAATCCCATATAAACTTCAATCGAGGATTTGTTGACTTGAGTGGAATATCTTCTTTGTGTGAAAACCTTATGACAATTCTTAACTTATTATTTGTCTTACATGACCTACAATTGTTATACGTTGCTGAAAGTCAAGTCTTTCACTATTGCATTAAGTCTTCCCAGCATGTATCTGAATTCTTGTTAGAATAATGTTGTAGACTATCTGTTGTAAGTTGATCTAGATGACATAGTTCTGAAAGCTAATATAATATATATATCTTCAAGGGCAATATATTAATTAGTTATATTTTTTATGAGAATACCTGTTTTTAGATTCATATCCAAATGACTTCAAATTTTCTGCTTAATGTCATGTGCCTCAATTAACAGTCAATGTTGAATATTCTTAATTCAGTGAAGTTTATATAAGAGCATCTTCAAAGGGACGGCCGTTTACTATTAGGGAGGTCAAGGCTTCTAATATTGGCCAGCTTGTAAGGATATCTGGTATTGTGACACGTTGTTCAGATGTCAAGCCATTAATGCAGGTCGCTGTGTATACATGTGAAGACTGTGGTTTTGAAATTTACCAGGTAAATGAAGTACATCACCATTTAATCTACACCAAAAAAGTGTCTTCAGATATACCGAACCAGTTTTTTTCTGGCATGATGTACCTGGGCTCTTGCATGTCCAATTATTTCCGTTTCCATCTAAGCAGAATCCTGATATTTCCATATATCAATAGCAATTTCAATCCTATTTGATTTTAGTTTTGCTATGGGTTCCTATATCACCTAGGTCCTATCTTTGTGTTTGTGTATGATATGCGTAATTATGTGCCAAACAGGAAGTAACGGGTCGAGTCTTTATGCCTCTGCTCGAGTGCCCATCTAAGCGTTGTGATTTAAACAGAAGCAAGGGCAACCTTATCCTTCAACTCAGGGCATCAAAGTTCTTAAAGTTCCAAGAGGTTTTTTACTCTTAACTCATTTTCATTGCAATTACATTACTTCAAGCTGGTATTCATGAGATGATTTTTCTTTTGCATTTTTGGTTCTCAACTAACGACATTTTTTCGATTTCCCCCTTCTGTACTAGCGTTATAATATTTTCTAATTGCAGGCAAAGATTCAAGAGTTAGCTGAGCATGTTCCAAAAGGCCATATCCCACGGACAATGACTGTTCATTTAAGGGGAGAACTCACAAGAAAGGTAGGTGGTATATATTTCAGTGTTCATGAAACCAGTGTCTCCCTGGGTCCCTGTTATGCTTTTTTTTTTTTTGGGTTTCTAGAGATTAATAGATAATGCTTGTATCAGTAGCCGATATCAATATGCCTCAGATTTACTGTGGGGCATGCATGGAAAAGTTTGATTCAGACAGTTTTAGTATTGGTAAAGCTGTGTTAGATTAATCATTGCTATAAGCTAGTCTTTTTATGGGCTGTAAATGAAAATGAAAGTGGGATGAAATACTGAATATGGAGTGAATAGGTGAGTTGCTGAAGAATTCTCTTCTTAGTGTGTAAAATTTACTTATTTGTCCTCTATCAAATTGCTGGATGCAGTTTTCTTTTTTGCTGTCATTTTTAAGTTTTAACTGGTTGGTCTGCTACTTCAATTTTTCTTGGGTTGCTAATTATTTAATTGAATGTTATCAGGTTGCTCCTGGTGATGTCATTGAACTATCTGGGATTTTTCTTCCCATACCTTACACTGGCTTTAGAGCAATGCGCGCTGGCTTGGTGGCAGATACATACTTGGAGACAATGTCTGTCTCCCATTTCAAGAAAAAATATGAGGAGTAAGTCTTTCTCCAGTTCCCAGTTTTCTCAGGCCCTGTTACTTGAGGAATCATCTGGCCCTTTAAGCCTTTACTCACCCATTTCTTATTAAACTCAAATGTGCTAATTTGTGTTCTGATGCAGATATGAACTTAAAGGAGATGAGGAAGAGCAAATTGCACGGTTAGCTGAGGATGGTGATATATATACTAAGTTAGCACGATCATTGGCACCAGAAATTTTTGGACACGAAGACATTAAAAAGGCTCTACTTCTTCTTCTTGTTGGCGCTCCTCACCGCAAGTTGAAAGATGGGATGAAGGTATTTCCCTCAGATTACAATGTGATTAAACTGTACATGTTGGTACTGAACTTGGTATGAGATAAACTGGATAGATGTGCCACACCGTAGTATTTCATGCTGTACTTTACTCCTCAAAGAAATAAGGAAAGGAAGAGCAGCAGATTGCCAATTTTTTCTTCAGGAACATTTTTTTCCTAGGGTGTCATAGCTGGTACTGGTTTGGCTTTATCTAATAATTTGGGTTGTAGGATCTTCTTAAGTGCAATTTTTATTATTATTTGTGAATGGATTCTCATGGTTCATAATGTGGCAAGACAATTTACTAGAAAAGGTTTTAAATCTGTCTTGTGAAATGGCAGATTAGAGGAGACTTACATATTTGCTTGATGGGTGATCCTGGGGTTGCAAAAAGTCAGCTCCTTAAGCACATTATCAATGTTGCGCCGAGGGGAGTGTATACCACTGGCAAAGGAAGCAGTGGAGTTGGTTTAACTGCTGCTGTCCAGAGAGATCCAGTAACAAATGAGATGGTCCTGGAAGGGGGAGCATTGGTAAGATATATACTGTTTCTTTCTTTCTTTCTTTCTTTCTTTGTTTCTTGTTTAAAGTTTATTTGTTTTTTGTATTTTGGAGTGTTGGTACTTCAAATTCAAGAAACTGTCAAACTTTGTACAAATGTTAAGATATCATATGAAACCGTGAACACTTGTCACATATGCACCATATTTCAGATTCTATTGCTTGCAACACATCATCTGTATCCCAATTGCTAATTCTGTGCCTTATGCTGTTGTCTTTTTAAATCTAATTAAGAACTCAAATTTGCTTTCAAATAGCTGGGGTTCAGTAAATAAGCTTTGACTTTCAGGTGCTAGCGGATATGGGTATATGTGCTATTGATGAGTTTGACAAGATGGATGAATCAGATCGTACGGCAATACATGAAGTGATGGAACAGCAGACAGTAAGTATTGCTAAGGCTGGGATTACTACGTCATTGAATGCAAGAACTGCTGTGCTTGCTGCTGCTAATCCTGCCTGGTACAAATGCTTTCTACATTAATTTTTAGTTACATTACTCCGCACAAAATTTGGGATTACTTTCCAGCAAATAACATTATCTAATTGCTGCATGCGAATGAACTTTAGCTATGGGTGCTCTAAACCTTTTAATTTTGGCGGTATTTCTTTTTGGTTCTGAAGGGGAAGATATGACCTACGGAGAACTCCAGCTGAAAATATTAATCTTCCTCCTGCACTTCTATCGAGATTTGATCTTTTGTGGTTGATCCTAGATCGAGCAGACATGGACAATGATCTTGAAATGGCCAGGCATGTTCTATATGTCCACCAGAATAAAGAATCTCCAGCTCTTGGATTCACTCCACTTGAACCATCCATTCTTCGGTAAATTTTATAAATTCTTTTCTCAGACAATTCAGTCATAGCTTGCAAGTAGGTATTTTAGGATGATTTGCTTCTTGGAGATTCTTCAAGACATCATATATATTCTCATGTCAGCATGTAAATTATTCTCATAGAACTTATATCATTTGGAGTACATACACTTGCATCTTAAGGCCTTACCAATTATGTGTGATTTTTCACTGCAAAGTCTATCTGGCTGACCTCTGTCATCATCCAAAACATGGATCTCTTTTGAATTTTGTATCCTTTTTTCTTCTAGTGCATACATTTCAGCTGCAAGAAGAGTAAGTCCTTCTGTCCCAAGGGAATTGGAAGAGTACATTGCCAGTGCCTATTCCAACATTCGGCAAGAAGAAGCTAAATCTAATACCCCCCATTCCTATACAACTATTAGAACTCTACTCAGCATCCTGCGAATATCAACTGTATGTCCTCATTCTTTAGTTGATTTTGTGAAATTATCTGATAATTTCATGGTTTTTGTTTGACCCTTTTGTTAAACAAATACCAGTGAGGTGGAACAGTTACTGTATGGGTTCTGCTGGACAAATAGTTACACTTGACATTGATTACATGTGTTTACAGTCGCTGGCAAGACTTCGATTCTCGGAAACTGTGGCTCAGAGTGATGTGGATGAGGCACTGAGGTTAATGCAGATGTCGAAGTTCTCATTGTACTCAGATGATCGCCAGCGATCTGGTCTGGATGCTATTTCTGATATCTATTCTATCTTGAGAGATGAAGCTGCAAGGTCCAACAAGATGGATGTGAGCTACGCTCATGCACTCAACTGGATTTCTAGGAAGGTTAGTTCTCAAAAATCGAATCCAACATGTCATTAACTTGTGTTTCAAAAGATCAGTGTAATTAAGACACCATTTCACCAACCAACTGCCCACCCTTTCAGGTTAGAATGATATAAAAATCTATAACAGTAAACCGAATTAAGAGATGTGATTTAAAAAACACATGAAAACAAAAGAAGTGAACTTGTACGAAACATTTCACATGTGATTACTCGTTGAACTATCGAAAGGTCTTGGAAATTTCTCTGTTTAGCTTCAACCCTTGAACTATCGAAAGGTCTTGGAAATTTGAATTCTTTTTCTAGTTTTCCATGGCAATGCTGCTTCTAGCTGACAAAGTTGCTCGGCATTATGTCCACCAAGTCTCTAACAGTTGAGATGTTTGCTTTCGGACAGGGATACAGCGAAGCCCAGTTGAAAGAGTGTTTAGAGGAATATGCAGCGCTGAACGTGTGGCAGATACATCCCCACACCTTCGATATCCGGTTTATTGATGCTTGATATGCCTCTTGATACTGTAAATTATCTGTGTGAGCCATCAAGATTTGAAGACTTGGATACTTCAAAAGAAGCTCTGAAGAGTTGATGATATGGTGAAATCTGATATGAGATCTTTAGTTTGCTTTTATTAACTATTTGGACAGATAATTAGCTTGTTTTTGTTAACAAATTTGACAGATTATTGGATTGCTTGAACTAATTTAGGGTATGCTATGGAAAGAGTATTCATTGGCACATTTGAACAAAGAGATGTTTTAGTATTTGATAAAATCTTTCTAATTTCTCTCCTTTTCTTAATTGAGTTTATGTTCTATTGTTTTCATTTGCAATTTACTATCCTTGACTTAAATAAGGATTTTGAACATTGACAAGTGTATCATTTTGTGTATGTTTTGTCATGTAGATGATGATGCAACCCATAATTATTGAAAATAATAATAATATTGTTAAGAGCAATTTTAGCATTTTAATACATTTAAGTAATCATGATTCTGTTAGTAGGTTGGTGAACTGAGTTGCCATGCTTTGGCTAGGTCCTCGGTATCTTTGTCGAGTTTATCTGCATGGGTTGGCCTTAATGCCCCCAGCTTATTCATGTATTACTTGATGCTGATTTAAATTAATAAAAGCTCAAGTTTCCTTTAAAAAAAAAAAGTAATCATGATTCATTACATGTACAAAGAAAATCATCATATTTATCAATTAGATGTTTGTCTTCTTCAATTCTTTATAAAATAGATCATTACTTATATTTTGAATATAATATAAAACTAGTATTTTAGCTCAACTTTGCTCGGGTTCTCGTATTTTTTAAATATTAAAAATTATATTATCTTACTATTGATTTATTCAAATTTTTTGTCCATTTGTATTTATTCGACTGAATTCTAATGAACTTCAAATAGTCACCAAAATGGCTTGAACTTGTGACAA